>NW_021027135.1:0-14185 GCF_004153795.1 Camellia sinensis | reverse complement strand
CCCTACACCACTAAACTTCCTTATTTGCAAACCAGACTCCAGCCCAACTTGGTAGCAAGGCTAAGTTTTGGTCCCTGGCCTTTTTGATCCAGTCCCCCTTGTTTTTTCACTTTACACACAATACCCACTTAACCAGATTGACTTTTCTCTTATCCAAGGTGTCACCCAGAGAAAGTCCCTATTAAGCTTATCAATAAACATGCTAACTTTCTTTGGGGATACTCATAGTTTGCTATGATATAAAGAGGGATGGCAGCACTCACTGATTTAATCAGTGTTGCTCGACCAGCCATGGATAACACACTAGTTTCCAACCAGCAAGTCTCTTCTGCATTCTCTCGATAATATCATTAAAGTGACATCTGTTAACTTACCATGAATTAGGGGAACACCTAATATTTTCCCAAATCATTGGTTAACGAAATACCACATTTAGAGCTCAAATCTCTAGCTTTCCTCCTGTCCAGATTAGGAGAAACATAAAGTTTGACTACTAAGGTTAATTCTCACCCAGAAATATCACAAAATTCCTCCAACACTCTCATGATATAGTACTACAAGTAGCCATGTAGCATGGCCAAATAGCATGAGGTCATCAGCAAAGAACAAGTGTGTGATATAGCGACCTCCTCTACTAGCCCTCAATACCTTGCCACTGTTGTTATTAGCTTTGAGGCTAATCATATTAGAGAGACGCTCCATGCATAGAACAAATAAGTAGGGAATAGAGGATCTCCTCTGCCGCAAGCCCCTTGAGGTTTGAATTCCTCCGAGGTGCACCATTCCAGATAATAGCAGTACTGACACTAGTGACACAACTCATAATAAGATCAAGCAAGTTTTGGTCAAAATTATAATTAGCAAAGTTTGTTTTTAAAAAGTCCCAAGAAAATTTTATCATAAGCTTTTTCCAAATCAATTTTAAAAATCATGCCCCCTTTCTTGCCTCGCTTATGACCCAAGGAATGAATGATCTCTTGAGTAATAATAATGTTATCGCAAGTATTACGGCCAGGATGAAACTACTTTGGTTAGGTCTCACAATTTTGCTTAAAAAAGGTCTAATTCTGCTCACAATAATCTTAGAGACAATTTTATAAGACACATTACAGAGGCTTATAGTCTAAAATGCTTGATGCTCTCAGGGTTTTCAGATTTTTGGAATAAGAGCAATCAAAGTTTTATGACCTCGGGGGGGAATTTGTTTTTTCAGCAAAGCAGTTTTTAACAAATTCACAGACATCAGGACCAATAAATGTCCCAATAGGTGTGGTAGAACCAAAGCTTGAAACCACTCCACGCCGCCCAGGGGCTTTAAAGGCATTTATGTGTTTCACAGCCTTCCAAATCTCACCATCAGATAAAGGCCTAGTGAGGTCCAAGTTGTCCTCATGGTTAAGTTTACAATCCACCAAGTTGGACCACTGAGCAAGAGAGACAGTTTGAGGTCACTGAAAAGGTTAACAAAGTAAGAATTGACAGAGGTTTTTGAGTTGATCCACTTGGTCAACCCAATAACCTATTGTCATCTCTAAGCATCTCAATGCATTCTTCGCCTCCTTTTATTGAGGGTGTAAGGTGGAAATACTTAGTATTCCTCTCTCCCTGAGTGATCCAATTAGCTCGAGCTTTTTGGAACCACAAGAGTTCCTCTTGATATAAACAGTATATATACTGGTCAACCAATTCCTGTTCCAGGTTATGGAGGTTATGGATAAATTGATGGCTTGAGCGGCTTTGTATGCCTTCAATTCGTCCAATAGCCACCTCTATCCTACGAAAAATGTTCCCAAACACCTCCTTGTTCCAGACACTAGCCTCATATGGCTAAGTGTTTAACTTAGAGCAAAAGAGGTGTGTGGTTTTAACCCCAGCACAACATCCACCACATTCTCTAAAATCCCTTTGGGTGATCCAGGCAAGCTAAAAATTTAAAAGGTTTACAAGTAGAAAGGAATGGTGACTTACCTTGAGTGAACACCATCATGGGTGAGTGGTCAGATATGTGCGAGGGAGGTTTCTCACAGCTCCATCGAAAGGTATTCTTCATCAGGTGTTGCACAGACCTATCCATCTTACCATAGTGTTGGCCAGCCTTTCCTATATTGGACCAGTCAATCTTGGTCCTACACACCCCAGATCCATCAGCTTGCAGTTGTATTCTATCATTGAACCTTAATATTCCTCCTATGATCTAGGCTTAAATCTGGGTTGGCTCTACCATGAAAGCTTTCTTGTCATTAGGGGAGGGTAAAATTCATGAAAATCTCCAGCAACTAACCAGGGGTTCAGTTGTGTGCTGAGCAATGGCCTCCAGCTGCTCCCAAAGCTCGTCTCTCTTGACACTGCTTTGGGCTGGCATAGACAGCTGATAACATACCAGTCGGGGTAGTCTTGCCTTGAGATATCGCTGTAATTTGTGCGAGCTAGCTTCTACCACCCTAACATTAACACATTAGGGTTCCAAAGCAACCAGATTCCACCACTTCGACGATAGGATCCACATTGGCTTGAGGCTGTAAGCCCTACATTGAAGAACATTCCCATTTCTTTGAATTCCACTTTAGTTTCCATTGCACATCATTCCTGGTCGGTGAATTTGCACTAATTCCCTCAGATTCCGTTGAATCTGTGGTTGCCGGCTCCCTACAATCCAAATGAGCAAGTCCATTGAGGAATTCTTTATCAGGTAGGGGCTCCTGGTTGTCAATCCCAGATAGCCCCGTATGGCTTTGTAATTCGCTTCCATTGACTTGAGAGGTATCATTGAGAGATAATGCAAGGTCTTGTTTCGCTGCTATTTGCCTCCAAGGCATTACCCTCAGCTTTACTTCCTCGTTCCACCATACGGAGGTGATGAGGTGAAACACTTCGTTCCCTGGGGACATACTCACCATCACTCTGCTCTGCTCCAGGCTGTGCACCTCGGTCGGGTGGTCTCTCCGGCCTCCTTCATTTTTGTCTGGAGGGATTCTGGACTTGGGTTTTGAGATTTCCACCCTATTCCCTGTGCTTACCAGCTCCTTACTTAGGGTGACTAGATGAACAATTGCCTGGTGAGAAGTAACAGCTGGCAGGTTGATGGCGCTCTGCAGATTAGATTACTCACCTTTCTCCATTTCTGTTGTTTGATCTCGTATCTCCTGTCAGAGAAGTCTTCTTCCTCAGTCTGCCTGCCTCACCTAGTTGCTCTTTAGTCAATTCAGTTCTAGAATTCACTTTACTTTTAGCTATTCTTTAGTCTGATGAACCTGAATTGCTTGTTGAGCCCACATATCCAAGGGCTTGTCCTTTACCCTTCTCTTTGCCTGAATGGGCTTTAGCTCATCTTTTCCCCCTTCCTCATTGAGCACTGCAAACCTATTACTCTTTTGGGCCGCTGGCTTAGCTCCCATTGGGCCTCTGTTTTTCCTTCTCTGATCTTGAACCATCATCCAAGGGGCCAAAATTCCTGAGTTTGGGTCTGTCATTTCCTCTTCCCTGGTGCTTGGCCTGGTAGCTTGGTGAGCATCAGTCATCTGATGTACATCTCTATTTAATGGTTGCTCGGTCCTCTCCGGCACCGGATGACTCTGTCACTGCATGCTTCCCTCTGATGCCCAAACCTGCCCCATAAAAAACACAGTGAGTGCAAATGCCTCATATTCAACTCTATAAATGTGGTTACCTATAGAGAAGTGAGGAATTAATGGTTGTCTAAGATCCATTTCTATGCAAACTCTTGCATATTTTCCTCTCGCAGCCATAGCAGTGTTGATATCAATTTTTAAGGGAGTACCCAGCACTTTGGCAATAGTTAGAGGACCTTCTCATTATAATACTCGATCGGGAGGTTAGGGAACCTCACCCAAATCGCCATGGTATCCTCCTCTGCTTCATCTGACTTAAAATCTTGTTGCCATTTCCTCACTGTTACATAATGATCCATGACAACCCACGGTCCCCCAGTGTACACACTTGTTATAATCATCAACCATGTCAAATTTGACAATGAAGAATCCATGACCAATATCCAAGGCCTTCAAAATCAGCTTGTATCCCCATATCTGGTCATTTTGATCATAAATAGTTTTGTAAACGCATGGATTTCCCCAATAGGCGTACAATCAAACACTTTTTCCATGGTTCCCGAATTTTCTTCAGGAGACTTGGTGGAATGCTAACTTTCGGAATTCCAGTCCTACTACCACATCATCCATTTTCTGTTCCTCACCTTCAGGAGCAGCTTCATCCTCATCTGAGGAAATTTCGTCAACATTACGTCGAAATTTTTTTCGTTGCCATTTTTCAGAAAATCGTGATCTTAGCAGGGCTTGCTTGAAAGATTTAGCTACTTCATTGGTTGCCTCTACGCCTTCCATTTGATCGGTACAATGATGGTTTCCCTTACATCAGTAGCTTTATTCATAGTTGCATCTTCAGCAGAGGATCTGGGCTTCGCACATCCCTTTCCTCTTCTTCATTTGGAGCAGATTCCTCCATTGATTCATCTTCTGGTCTGTCCGTTGCGCTTTTAATTTTCTTTTACTTCGGATCAGTATGATCAATCTCCTCTTTTGGAGCATTCGGGATCATCCCGTCGGTCTTGGAGTTTTGCAAATCGCCTTTATTCATTCTTGTTTATAGTTTCATAAATTCTTCTCGAGGGTGATTTTGTTTTATATATTTTCTTACAAAGAATAATAAAAAAAATAGGATGGAATTGAGATATGTGTCGAAAGTATGATGACTCAGGCCTCGTTTGACAAATGATCTTTAATTAAAAAGTCAAAAAGTTATTAAAAAATAAAAAATTAATAACTTATACAAAAAAGTCAAAGATTTCATTTCCTACTTTTTGTACATCTTTTTCGTAAAATGTTAAAAAATTATCCTTAATATATTAATTTTTTCACATCATATTTTAATTAAAAAATTAAAAAATTATTAAAAATCTATTCCCAAATCAAGGTTGCAATTGAAATGGATTAGATGTTTGAGTGTTTGTACTAATTTTTTAACTCTCTCTCCTTGCGAATTTGATCAAACACCCCCAGTCATTTTTAATTTTTATATTTTTTTAAATGGTTAAGCCTTTGCTCCAATAAGAGGTAAACACCAATTTAAGCATTACATTGATTGACAAGACTCAACCAAGGAGCAGAGACCCCATTAAAACACTCAAAAATTTACATTATAAATTGTTGGTAAGTCTTTTAAATTATATTTTTATTTATTGATTCGAATGTATTATTTATTTTGAGTTTTTAAATTATAAATTTTATACTAATTTTTTAAGACTCAATTCAAAACATAATTATTACTTTTCAAAACTCATAACTAAAACACATAATTCAAAATTATTTTCAAAACTCAATTTAAATCAATATTTTAATTTTTTTAAATATTTTTAATATTTTAATTTTTTAAGATTTTAAATATTTTAATACTTAAATATGTTACAATTTTTTTTAATTTTTATTTTTTTTTTGAATATTTTTAAATATTTTAATTTCAAAATATTACGATTTTTATTTTTAAATTTTAAAATATTTTATAAAAATAAATTCAAACTCTATTTTATAAAAATATTTTTAAATATTTTAATTTTTTTGTTATGTATTTGGTTATGATTTAAGTGTAGAGTTATTGAAAGTGTATGGTGTGTTCGAGTTATGAGTTTGGTTATGAGTTTTAAAAATAATTTCTTAATTAAGTTTTGTTTTATATATTTGGTTACGATTTGAGTGTAGAGTTGTTTTTAAATTTAAAATATTAATATTTTAAATTATTTAAATTTTTTGAATATTTAAATTATTTAAATTTTTACGATTTAAATTTTTTGAATATTTATTTTAATTTTTTACTTATTAAATTTTTAGATTATTTAAATTATTTTTAAATATTTATGATTTAAATTTTTTGAATATTTATTTTGAAAAAAAAATTATTTCCTTTGTAATATTTTCAATTAAAAAATTGATTAATGTTATTTTCTGTTAATAATAAATTTTTTTAATTGAATTTTAAAAAGAGTTTGGCTATGAATGTTAATCAGAATTCTCGATAGTGTGAAAGTTATGTGTTTTGTTATGAGTTATAACAATTTGAATTAAGTTTTAAAAACTCTTTCCAAAACTCATAACCAAACAAATTTTCTTACTTCATATGTCAAATCAAACTTTCGAAACTCAAATTTAAAAAACATAATCAAACAAATTTTTTACACTCAAATCATAATTTTACAACTCACAAATTCAAAATACAATTTATGCTCTCAAATTATATTTATAAAATTATACCAAACGCAACCGTAATTATTAAAGGCAGAGAGGGAACAAAGGGTGTATTTCAACCAGACAAAGCTTTTGGCAATCATGGAGTTCAAGGCCTAATAAGCTTTTAATATAGTGGATGTGATTAAAGAGCATTTTAAAAAAGAGAAATATCATTGTCACAATGTTTACCTTCTTCTTAAAGTCAATTCCCACTATATTTAGGGTTTTACTTCTTTCTTTTTTTTAATCGACATCAAGGTTGGGATTAGAAATAAGAAAATGAATTTAACTATTTGTTGTGTGAATTCATGTAAGAAGTCAACAAATAAATAAATAAATAAATAATTTTTTTTAAAAAAAATCAATAGAATTTGTGAAATTATGTATAGGAATAAATGAAATTATCACTACAAGAAATATGTGTTTTGGTAGCGTATTTTTAATGGCTTTTTTTAAAATGCCACTATTTCTAATAGTTAGCGATGTTTCATAAAAGTCGCATTTTTCTTTAATTAAAACGGTGTTGTTTCATGAATAGAAGACGTTTATAAACGCCTTTAAATGGGTTAAGTCTCATGCGCTCCCTTTGTCCCTCTTTTCACCTTTATTTTGAATCTTTGTAGATATCTCAAAGCCATCGCGAAACAGAGCTCCACTATCTCAAAATCGAAGTTCATCTCAAGATCGAAATCGAAGTTCATCTCAGCGACTCAAATCTGTGAGCTCCTCTCTCTCTCTCTCTCTCTCTCTCTCTGTGTGTGTGTATGCTATCTAAACCCTAATTATCTCAGAGATTCGGCTCGGTGATTCAGAGATTCAGATCGATCTCGGTGAAACAGATCGGTGATTCATCAAAGCCATTCCAAAGTTCTCTCTCGATGTAAGATTTATATAACGCAGCGGGTAAAAGAATCCAAAGAATACCTTATGTGTTAGGATCCGAAACAAAGAACCTTGTGGATAAATCACGTACTTCACAATCACAAACTAAGAACACCCAACAATGGTGTGATACCACAGTATGAGTATTACTCATTCTACTCACAGTGCAAAGGCTTGATCGATTTTCAAATGGGAGAGAGTTAGAGAGAGAGTACTGGAAAAATCATTTGTTATTTGATTCATCCCCACATCCGATATATCATATCTGATATATAGACCAAATATCTAACCATTTATCCATATCTCCTAAAGATAGGATAGATATAGATAGATAGTGGGTTATCCTAACAAATAGAATAATCAGGAAATCAAATTCAAATTACATGGGTAATTTGAATGGGTCATAGGTTTTGCTACATGGGCGCCCAAATCCGGATCCAATATCCGGCCCAATTTCCAACATCTCTCACTTGTGCACGAATTGGCATGATATTGCCACATCTCTATCTCAATCTCCTCAAATATTGAACAATCTCATACTAGCCAATGAACCGTGCGACCACTGAGAATACCTACATGTGGGATCTCTATACTATAAACTCAAAATATGACAACATAGGGATATCAATCCAAAAAGAATAGAAACAGTGTCTCATATACCCCAGACCCATCTAATTACACCGTCCAAAAAAATCTCAGATCCCTCAAAAGAGTATGTTTGACCTTTTCATTTTTTGCAATAGACAGAGCGATGTGAGTTGCCTGTGAATATACAACAGTGGTGTAATACTAGATGATCTTCCATTTGCCCTCATGCCATCTTGGATTGACCGCTTTCCCAGTGATGTTCCTTAAGGCCGAATCATATATGACCGCAGGCAACATACCAAAGTAGCAAAACATCAACCCCTTACCTTATGACATAGTCAAAGGTCACAAAAGGGTACATAAGTGAAAGTCATATCAATAATGACACGTAAGACTCATACGGTGAAGAAACAGGGATCCATTCTCTCACCTTATTACTCGGTAGCCAAGCACATGTAGTATAAATGCATGCTACGGTGGAGTAACTCTTCCAAAGAATGGCGTCATACTCGATACACCATACAGATCTTAGTCTAGTTGATTTCTAACGCCTATCTCGAATTCTCTATTTGCTCGTCTTCTAGGCGCCAAATGAGATCTCATATCTGGCTAATCACAACAGGCACAACATGGAAAGTGGTCATTAACATCCATATTTGGTCTTTAACACGACCTCATCTTGGTTGTAACCAAGGCGACATACATAGTGGATAATTTAAGCCTCTTTTGGCTTCAAAAAAAAAAAAAAAACCACTGGTCTCATCCTTGTTCGCTCCCAAGCACCAAGGGCGATTGCTCGTGTGAGTGAGTCAATCTTGCCTGTTGACATCATCATCTGCTAATCATTATGACACAAACCACAATAGTATCAACATCCCATAATCTCACAAAAATAAGTGATTGATTGGAAAAACACAGTCACAGTTTGCGCAATTCTAGATTCTAAACATAAGTCTTATCAGCACCTCTTGCGATAAGCATATACAACGGAATCCACCATGTGTGCCTCACATGAAGTGGTTCAAGATCACTACCTCTTGCGCAATTACCTCTCTAAAGATATTTTGGTGACCAATTTGCATTCATTCAAGATGCGCCCAACAAGCGCATTGAATCTTACAAAAGGCAAATATATATACTACTAGTAAAGCATCCTATCCACAGTCTAATGAGCAAGGTCAAGGTCTAAACTACTCAGTTGACCATTTACCAAAGATATCACTCGACATGCCGAATACGCCCACATAGGCACTTCAGGCTCCCATAAAAAAAAAACAAGGAATATAGGTCATCTGTTTCTCCCAAAGACAATCCGAGGATTCACTCAATAGCAAAGGCTCTAGCTTTTACCGATGGGTAAGTCAATGGGTTTGTAATTTCGCATCTAGAATCATTCTAGGATATTCCTTATGCAAGTCATCAAAGACAAAACGAGAATTCTCCCAGAACAATCTCTAATGATCTTACATTCGAGCATATAAATTACATCACCCATGTCCATCATGTCTAAAACAGAGGATTGCCGACCCTAGGTGGCGACAACCATATAAATTCCTGGCCCATAATGACTAAGTAAGGGAAAACTTCTTTTTGGACCATTGATCATGCCTCAGTGGTTTTCATCGATCATCGTTGGCCTATCATGGCTCAATAAAATCTAAGAGCCACTATTTATATAACTGTTTTAGGCCGTAAAAGATTTATTAGAACTAGCAATCTTTTTGCGCTCCTATCTTTTCACCATAAAAGCATAAGGTAAATCCCTACGGATCTACTTATCCAATTCTCCAATGAGAAGTTGTGTCACAACGTCCACAAATCAAAGTTCCAAACTCATGTCAATCATAGCCTAAGTCGAAGTAATCTCACTTCCTTGAAGGAAGTCTTCTCATGGTCTACACCTTCCTCAATTGTGCGACTTTTCGGTATCTAGCAAGCCTTATGCCTCCAAAAGAGACCATCTAAACCGCGCATAACTTTAGAACAGTTTCGCGTCATAATGGAAAGTCAACCAAATCCTAGAAATGGTTAATCCTCAAAGACTTTGTCTTAAACTGTGCAACATTGATCCACTTTTCTAAAAGTATGGGACTAGAGAGCGTTTGGCATTATCCTATACTCATTATCATCTTGCGGAGAAATCATGAATGTTTCCCTCCCAATCACCCAGTGATGACGTGGAAAATTTTCACATTCGCTACCACGCAACTAAGAATGTAGAGTATTATTCTCTAATGGAGTAATCCACTAGTAGGCACATCGCTCCCACTGTCCCTAGGATATTGAAAATTTCTTTCCATCCTTAACTAGGCTACATAAAGCGCTATACTTAGAATTCTCTATCTTATAGAGTTTCAAAACCCTAGTCACGTCACGTTTACTAAGAAAACTTTATGTGACTTAGTTATACTCCCACAAAGCTACTTACCAATAAGCACATGACCCAGAAGGTTTACATGACTGCATACAATAATGCGCCACATGATCCTAAGCGTTTACAAGACAGCATACAATAATGCGCCATAGAACTCTAGGTCTTAACTTCGCAATCTTATGAGAAGTAAAATAAAGATAAGCTGCTTGATGGTTACAAATCAGCCATTGATGGCTCTCTGCTAACCCATTACTCAAATAGAGTCTAAAACTTGATATAGAGGGCACTTAGTAAGGGACACAGGCAACAAACTAAAGTGCAATTCTCAATTGGGAAACATATTGCACCATCATCCACCTAACATAACAATACTTAATTCCTTATCTCTACTACACCATTATGTTGTTGCGTACTAGGAATAATCAATTTTCTAAGCATCCATTTCTCTTCATAGAGCTTTCTAAAACACAACTCAAATAGATACTCGCCACCTTGGTCAAAACTAAAAAAAAAAAACACAAAAGCTCTTATCTAATTGATCTCGACCTCATATATGCAATGTCAAAAATCATCTCAAACTTTTGACTTATGGGAGATCAAATAGTCTTGACTAAGATGCGTGTTGTAATCTATAAATGTGTCAAGATTGGGGCTAGCTATCATACCCTTACACATATCCAGTCACAAAAAAATAAAGGACTAAATGCGCCAATACAGATGCCCTTCTGCGGCTTTTCTACTTGTGCGCAACCATTGCAAACAAAGTTACACATTCACATAAGAGCAGGGTGTCGCAAGCGAGTGGGCCCGAGAGGGCCTACTCAAACCATCTATGTCATCTTCTCATTAATGTGATTAAGTATAATAAGCCACCAGTTCATGACCAATGTCATAAACTAATTCTAATCAGTTTAATGTGTGAGTTCTCAAAAACAAGTGTAAAGGTTTAGGCCCAACTAAGTAATGACTCATGACTAATTCATGTTCACTAGATCATAAAAGGATGTCATGGAGATATCAAGTGCACCTAAGTCGCAAATTTAACTATTTAGTGCTAATCCCCTGTACCTTCAAGTCAATTTTATTCTCCACACACCTTAATGTATCTAGTTGAAAACATGACTATATTCATCTTGCCATCTCTGTTTCTCACTTCATAGTTAGTTGCAATTAATTCTACTATCCACAAGAAGGAGAGAATAAGCTATCAATCTATGACAGCTCCTGAAGTAACTTAAGTGCGAATTAGGCTAAAGAGTCTAATTCAGCACAATGTTCTCACAAGGGATGCGTCAAATTCTTAGAGTCATAACAACCTTGTCAGCCTTGACCTTTTCATTACTATGTTGTAACTTTTGCGCTTAGTGGTAAACGTCATTCAAAAGCGTTAGCCTAGCTAAGGAATCATACAAGGAAGCACCTCCTCATGTCTCACACTCAAGTGTGGAAACAGTAAGTGTCCAGACTTAGACAAGTTGGCAATGCTAATAGATTTTGCAGCCACTAGGCGCTAATCTTTTCACTTAGTGTTAATAGATTTTGCAGCTTCTATGCGCTAATCTTTTAACCTCAAGTGATGCTTCAACGCACACTATTATAGTGTGTGAAATTTTGCTCCATCCACTTCCATCAGTTGCTGATACTGGCTACTCGTCTTATACTTAATGACTAACTCATTTAAGCTCGCATTTCTTGAATGACGTGACTCTTGAATGTTGTTTCATCCAATGATGCAACATTATTACAAGTCAAATTACAAAAGTCAATCCGCGCAACTCAATAGTAAAGATCATAGCTAGATCTATTGAGGGCTTACTCATTTCATAACTCCAAACTCGCCAATCAAAACTACTTAGCATGCCGCTAACCATAGAGCACACATTAGTTTTTATTGCGCCAAACAAGGCAACAAAACCCCAGTGACTTTAAGTCATGTTTTCTTACTTTGGCTTAATTAAGGTCTGACCTAAAGTCTCCAAGACTTTTTACTCATCTAAAGAATAGGATTACATTGTTCACACTTGAACATCTCTACTAAGTACAGGTCAATCAAATTAACTTCCATAAGTTAAATCAATTTAGAGAGAAATTCGCATTGGGATTAATTTGATTAGCATAATATAATTTTGCCGCAAAAATCTAAATTAAATAGTGACAATATTACACAAGTCGCAAGATCGAAAATCCGCTATGCTCGTAATCATCTCTTGCGCCACAAGTGACAATTATCCAAAATTTAATTTAATTTATGCGCAAAATATTGGTTTTCGGGAGTTAATCTACAAAGATTATGTTTAATATTCAAATTATGCTATAACAGAAAGTACATTACTTATGAAATTTTTTTGAAATTTTAAATAATTAATAGATACACATAAAATCATAAATAAATATTCTAGAATCTGGTAAAATGCAACAATCATACTAGTAAATAGTAAACCATTATAGTAGTCTATAGTAAAAATTTCTGCCCCAGAAACTTAGTCATGTAACACCAGAAGCATTTTAAAGTAGAAATAATAAATTATTATTTCAGAAAAAATATTTTTTTTATTTCCGTAAAATTTTGAAAATTTTACAGTAGATAAAAAAAATGTAATTCTGAGTCTAATAGTACCAAACACGCTTAAAACAAAGCTATAACGAATTACTTTTAACCAATTAAAGCAATTTTGGATTTTTAGAACAAATAAACAAATAGAGCCTTAATTCTAATAGCCAAGCCAGTCAAGCCGGCGCGAAAAACGATGCTGGGCAGCTCAGCGCGCGTGTGGGTAGGGCCCAAGGCATGCGTGTGGAGAGCAGACGATGCGCATGTGAGAATCGCGCTTGGCACGTACAGGCAGCGGTTGACGCGTGGCGCATGCGTGAGCGGCGCTAACAGCATCATCTGGTGCGTGTTGCTCACATGCTGCCTTTCGGGGTGCTTTCTTGTCTAATATTGGAACTGCCTGACTCTATTTTCCAAAATAAAATCAATGGTGGTCTCAAAAATGACATTTAACAAACACAAATAATGGGGTGTATCACATACTCTCTCTCTCTCTCTCTCTCTATCTCTCTCTAATGAGAGTGAAAGTGCAGAACTATGCACTTCATCTTCTTCCTTAAGCCACAAAAAAATCAAAACGAACCCAAATTAGGGTTTGATTTTTCTTATCAACCGTAAGTCCAAATCTAACAAATAATATATGGTTTCGAAAGTCTCGAAATAAGGATTCTAAATATGTAAGATTTGTGAACTAAAATTAAAGCACATAAAACAATCATGCATGTAAAGTTTCGGGAATGTAAAATGGGTCTCAATTTTTCTTGAAATATAATCGTTGGATTTTCATGAAACTTTGCAGATATGTTCTACATGAAATGAACTACAACATATGTAATTTTAAGGTTATCGGAGAAAGTTTGAAAAAATATTAATTTTTTATGCACATATATCATGTGTGTGTATATATATATATATAATTATATACATATTTTAATGCACAAAAAATAAGCACGAGAATAACTATTGAAGGCTTTGATACCAATGTAAGATTTATATAATGCAGCGGGTAAAAGGATTCAAAGCATACCTTATGTGTTAGAATTCGAAACAAAAAACTTTGTGGGTAAATCACGTGCTTTACAATCACGAACTAAGAACACCCAGCAATAGAGTGATACTATAGTATGAGTATCACCCACTCTAGTCATAGTGCAAAGGCTTGATTGATTTTCGATGGAAGAGAGTTAGAGAGTATGGAAAAACCTTTGGGCGTACCTTTCACATACTCCCCACATCACATATATCGTATATGATATATAGACCAAATATCTAACCATCTGTCCATATCTCTTAAGGATAGGATAGATATAGATAGATAGTGGATTATCCTAACAAATAGGATAATCAAGAAATCAAATTCAAATTATATGGGTAATTTGAATGGGCCATGGGTCATACCACATGGGCGTCCAAATTCGGGTCCAATACCCGACCCAATTTCCAACACTCAAAATTGAAATCGAAGTTCATCTTAGCGATTCAGATCAGTGAGCTCCATTCTCTCTCATTCTCTCTCTCTCTCTCTCTCTCTCT
>NW_021027134.1:1316291-1327819 GCF_004153795.1 Camellia sinensis | reverse complement strand
TTAATATTATTTATATAAAATATTTAAATAAAAATTATTATTTATATTTATTTAATATATACATAATATATTTATTATATAATTTAAATAAAGATAAATGAGCCGAGCTTGACGAGCCGGCTGAGCCCTTAACGAGCTGAGCCAAGCTTGTTCATGAACAGCTCGGTTCATTAACAGCCTTAGGTGAGCCTAGGCTTAGGGCTTGGGCTTAGGTTGAGTCTAGATGGGCTTGAACATTTTTTTAAATTTTTTTCTATTTTTTTCCATCAAAATTTTATTCTTTTCCACTAAAAATGACATTAGGCCTTGGGTAAGCCGGGCGAATTAGGCCTCGAGCCAAGCTTGAGCGAGCCTCGGACGAGCCACAGGCGGGCCAGGCTTGGCTTCAAAATGACAGCCAAGTCCTAGGCCAGGGTCCTGGGCTGGGCTTAGGCCAGACCCACCCCAAGCTGCGAGCTATTTTTACACCAATCATGTACTTTTTTATGAACTTGTGCCAGATGATGTGTTAGAAAAATCACGTTCAGAAATTGCTAGGAATTTTGACACAAATAACAAAACCTATAGGGGACATATTCTTAACAACCTTGCCAAACTCTCTGTTTTGATATTTATGTGCCTATAAAATCAACAAGACAAATCTAGGTAGCACTTGAAAAGAAATATGGTTCTAAGATGTTGGTAAAAAGATACATTATTGGCAACTTTTTAGATTACAAAATAGTTGATGACAAACCCATAATGGACCAAGTTCATGAGTATGAAAATCTAGTCCAGAAATACTATGTGAGGCATGTCTATGATGACACTTTCCAGCGGTTGCTCTAATAGAAAAGTTGCCACTCTCCTGGAAAGAATATAAAATACTCTTAAACATAAGAAAACTATCTTTTCTATGGAAGACTTGGTGGTGCATATACAGATTGAGAAGCCAATTGGATGAAGGATGTCAAACTCTGTCCAAGAATTCACCTCCAAAGCCAATCTGGTGGAACAATGACCAAGTGCACTTGAGAAATTCTAAAATTTCAACAAAGGAAAATGAGGCTACATAATTACCTTAATTACCATAATCATCAGCAAAATATTACCAACACCACAGTTACCAACCTAACAATCACAAAAAGCATGACAACAAGAATGGGAAGCTTCAAAAGGCTTGACAAAGTGTAAATGAAAATCAAAGGGGCTTGTTTTGTATGTGGCAAGTCCGGACATAGGGCTTTGACTATAACTTACGCAAAGGGCATAACCATCCACAAAGCCAAACCACAAGCAATATAATTGAAATTGAGGTGAATGACAACTATGGTCTCTGAGGTAAACTTGGTTAACAATCTCACTAAGTGGGTAGAGGACACAGAGGCCAGTAGGCACATTAGTACCAACAGAATATATTCCTTGAATATGAGGAAATGGGTGAAGGAGAAAATGTCTTCCTTGGCGTGTTACCCAAGTGGTTGGGAAAGGAAAGGTGTTGCTTAAACTCACTTCTAGAGAGACACTTTCACTTCAAAATGTGTTGCATGTTCCCAATATGCGTAGGAATCTCGTTTCAGGTTCTTTGCTAAACAAGTTGGTATAAGCTTATGTTTGATTCTTATAAATTGTTTTAACTCACAATGGGAATTTGTAGGAAAAGGGTTGTTATGGGAGGCTCATTGTACTTGATGCTAAATGTGTTGCTATGAATAAAGTTTTTACCCTCTGCTGCTTATATTGTGGACTCGATTAATTTATGGTATGCTAGATTAGGACATGTGAATGTTGCCTCTATTAAAAGATGAAACAATTGAATTTAGTTCTAATCTAGAAAGATAGAATATGGTAAATGTGATATATGTGTTGAAGCCAAACATTTTAAGAAACCTTTTAAATCAATAGAAAGAAAGACATAAATTTTTGAAACCTGTACATACCGATCTAGGGGATTTCAAAACACCATGAGCAGAGGGAGGCAAACACATTACATAACATTCATAGATGATTACCAAGGATATACTAAGGGGTATTTGCTAGTCACAAAGATGAAAATAACAAATTTTATAAAATTCAAAGTTGAAGTAAGAAAATCAACTAGAAAAGAAATTAAACGAGTTAGGTTAGAGAGGCGAATATGGTTCAAATCCACTTAAAGAGTACTATGAAAATAATGGGATTATACATGAATGAACAGCTCCTTACACTCCCGAACAAAATGGAATAATAGAAAGGAAAAATAAAGCACTTAAAATGATTGATGAATGCAATGCTAATTAGTTTAGGATTATAAATGAATATATGGAAGGAAAGCTATTTTATCTGCTTATCATGTATTGAATAGGGTTCCACATAAGAAAAAACAAAACAGACAAAAAAATTATTGAGCCGATTTGAGCTCGAGCTTCATTAATGTTAATGAGCCGAGCCGAGCCGAGCTCGAGTCTAGTTTCTTATCGAGTCAAGCTCGAGCTCAATAAACGAGCTCGATAAGCAAATGAGCCGGGCTTGAGCTCAGCAAAACTCGGCTCGGCTCAGTTCGGTTCGTTTGCAGCTCTAGGCCCACCGGCCTGAATACCCCTTAGGCCTAGGCCTGGGCCTAATTTTTTGGCCTATGGATCAACCTAGCCCAGATTTTGGAGGGAGTCCGTGCGGCCCGACATGGCCTACCCCTAGCCCAGGCCCAAGTAGGTTTGACTGAGCTAAATTTACACCCCTAGTAGTCAACATGGATGCTCTCTAGATAAAACAGAACATTTTCAGCACATCGCCTATAATTTTTTTTTTTTTCTATCAAATAGTTGTAGTTTTGACATATCTAGAATAGCCATTTCATAAGCCATTTCTATTTATCAATTGATTTGAAAGCACGAATTAACTTTCAAGAATGTTAGAAATAGTTGTATATAAGTGTTTCAAATAATCAATACAAATGAATATATAGTAAACCCAAATGAATCAAGAACAATGAATACAATAGAGGAAAATGTCAGTATCAAATTTCAGTCGAGGTGCAGAGCTAAATCTGCTGTCCTTGAAAGTGATTTCGCTCCCACTCGATTGTTTCTTTGGTGCAAATAGGCTCTTGGCGATCACCCTTCAGGATTCAACGGCAGTACTATTTGTGTGCGAAGTAATCCTTCGAACTTGTAACAATGGACACCCAATAACATAAAAGAAAAGGGAAAATTACATATACCCCCTTGAGGTTTGGATAAATTACAAATACCCCCCTGAGATTTTGGAAATTACATCCCACCCCCTGACAATTAACTCCGTTAACCCATACAATAAATTGACTAAAATGTCCTCATGTCAAGTCAACACTTGCATTTTATACTAAAAACAATTAAACTTTTTTTTTTTTAACCAGGTTCAACTTCCACTTTCTTCATTTCTTTATCTGGGAGAGAGACGGAAAAGGCATTGCAAAGAGGAAAGTGAGATCTTTATCTGAGAGAGAGACGGAAAAGGCATTGCAAAGGGGAAAGTGAGAGTATTGTTGTTTATTGTTGGATGCATAGATCTAAAAGAAGAAAAGACCACAAAAAGAAGTTTAGATCGTTGATTGAAGAAAAATCTGAAATTTGTAAGTGATTCATTTTTACTCTCTCATACTAAGCATTGAAATTTGGGGGTTTAGGATTCTTTGTTCATGATTTTTTTTTTATATATATAAAATTTGTTTTAGGATTATTTGTTTACGAAATTTTGTGTCTTTAATTGATTTTTTTGGGTTTGTATTTTACCCTGTTCAAAAAAAAATTAGGGTTTAAAGATTTGTTTTCAATCTATTTTAGGGTTTTTTTTTTTGGGTTTCTTCCTACCTTTTTTTTAATTAAAATTTTGGGGTTATAGGGTTTGTTTTCAATTAGTATTTTAGGGAATTTTTTTTTTAATTTTTTATATTTGTTTTCTACTCTTACTTTTACTAAAATTTTGGGTCTATTTCAATTAGTATTTTTGGGAATTTATTTGGTTTGTTTTCTACTCTTTCTTTTTCTAAAATTTCGATTTAGGTGGTTTTTTTGGGTTTATTTTCTACTCTTTTATTTACTAAAATTTTGATGTTGTAATGTAAGCTTGTTATGTAGATGCCTTCTGATATTCATGAATTTTGTGATGATTTTTTTGTATTTAGGACAATGGTTGATCCCATGCTTCATGGCATACTAGTACACTTTAATGGTTCTGTAAGTCACATTTTGAATGTTAATCCTTACAAGCATAACTACATGCAATTGTTGGCTGATGCTTGTGAAGCTGCACTCACTAATGTACCTGGGAATTTTGGTGTGGGATTAAATTTGTACTTTACAAACACACACACTAAGAGTAAGATGGAGGTTAAATCTGATCAGGATGTCATTGAAATGTTTAGTTCAAATTATGGTACTAAGGTGATTAATATTTTTCTGGAACTTGATCGACTTTTACCTTCATTTGTCGTAACTGATACTCCTACTAGTGGAGAGGGCACGTGAGTAAGTAGTGGCACAAGTACAAGAGGTGGTGTGGTTAGTAACATTGGAAATAGATTGGTAGTATCTGATGATTTATATAACAATGTGGATGACTACAACGATGTTAATTGGACGGAGTTAGGGGATTTTGAATTTAGTGAAGCAGATGCTAATGAAGAAAATGCTTATATCATTAGTGATGAGGATAATGAGGACACTTCAGATAATAATGAGGGTAGCAATGGGTTAGATAAACCAATTGAGGCTAATGATGAGGGGGAGACTACAAGGATGCAACTGTACAGAGGAAGAGGAAAGCCATGGAGGCAATTGAGGGTAATCATGCAGAGGCTTACACCAAACTTCCAATGTATGCTGCAGAAGTGTTGAGGACCAATCCTGGTAGTTTGGTCAAAATTGAAAGGGAAAGAAAGCCACCATCTAACCAAACTTACCTCCTCCCTTACCAACATTCAAAAGAATTTTTCTTTCATTTGCAGCCATACAACATGGCTTTAAAGAAGGTTGCAGACCTTTCATAGCTGTGGATGGGTGTCATTTGAAGGGACCATTTGGGGGCATATTGTTAGCTGCAGTTGGTCTTGATGGAAATAATGGTCTTTATCCTATTGCAATTGGTGTGGTGGAGAGTGAATGTAAGGATAGTTGGGCCTTTTTCCTTTACCACTTGAACACCATTTTTGGTAATGGCCCCCAAAACATGCCATTGACAATCATGTCTGATGGTCAAAAGGGCATTGAGCCAGCCATGAGACAAGTAATACCCCAAGCAACACATAGGAGGTGCTGTAGACACATTTTCAGCAACTTGAAGGGTAAATTCCCTGGTTTAAAGATCAAAAGAGCCTTTTGGGCTGCAGCTAAAGCTTACACTGTCAAGGATTTCAACATTGCAATGGGACAGATGTTGGAGTTATCTTCTGAAGCACATAGCTGGCTTTCTAAATTTCCAGTTGAAATATGGGCAAGACACACATTTGATCATAGGGTGAAGAGTGAACATGTTACTAGCAACATGGTTGAGTCATTTAATAATTGGATTGGTACTGTTAGGGGTAAACCTATCTTGACATTGTTGGAAAATATCAGATTGAAACTGATGAACAAGTTACATAAGAGGTTTGAAGAGGCAGCTTCATGGCAATCTTTGGTAACCCCTAACATTAAGAAGAAATTGGAGGATGTGGTTCTTCAATCTAGACTTTGTAAAGTGACTTTTGTAGGACAAGAAGAGTATCAAGTGGCTGAAGGTGTGGTGTCTTATATTGTAAACCTACAAAGAAGGTCATGTTGTTGCAGGATATGGGACATAAGTGGAGTCCCTTGCAAGCATGCAACAGCTTGCATTACTCATAAAAGGATAAACTTGGAGACCTATTGTGACACAATGTACTACAAACACATTTATTTTAAGGCGTATGGGGAAATTATACATCCAATGCATGATGAGAGTTTATGGGGTCCAGTTCTTGGAGATGAATTGAAGCCTCCACCTCTTAAGAGGATGCCTGGAAGACCTAGAAAAAGTAGGAGAAGAGAAGTTGATGAGGCTGCACCATCAAAAAGATCATGCACTGTGAAGTGCATCATTTGCAAAGGGATTGGGCACAATAAGAGGACATGCCAGAGGGCACCTATTAGGGGTAGGGAAATGGGAACAAATGAGTCTGCTCAAAGAGGAATTGGTACTGTTGTTGAAAGGAGCACTATTGGAAGGTTCACAGCTACTAAGAGGAGCACTGTTGATGTAAGTATGAATGACAAATAATTATGTTATTTTATTTTATTTTTTCACATGGAATTTGAGGCCAACTAATCCACTTCATTTTTTAGGATCAAGGACAAGATGGGGTGCTTCAAACTCAGTGGAGCATGACTGACTTCAACCATAGGTATGCATGCAATTGCATCATGCATAACACTTAAAATATATTCATTTGTGTTTATTAATGTGTTGTTCTTTGTTTTTTTATTTTTCAGGTAATGTTTTTGTCCAGGAATTGCTTTTTGTATAGGGGATGCTGAAAGGAACTAAAGACTAGGGTATACTTTTTTGTGTAATTAGTGGGTATACTTTTCTAACAATGTCTTCATATTAGTACATATTAGAAGACATGCATCCTTGCTCACCACAGGTTTTTGAATTAGGTGGGCTACTACTCTTTTATTAACTTGCAAAGTGTTATCCCAGATAGGCTACCTAAGAGGGGGGGTGAATTGGGTTATTAAAAATTTCACAATATTAAAAATAACACAATATTCAGAATTTTAATAAATAAAAAAAAAGAATAATAATTATCAATATAAAAGTAGAAGAGATAGAGAGAGAAAATCAAACACTGCGATTTATAGTGGTTCGGCACGCCAGGCCTACGTCCACTCCCCAAGGAACCTCCTTGAGAATTTCTTTACTATCAATTGAATAAATACACCACCAAGCTTGTGGATTTGGCACAAGACTTACTTTTATCTATTGAGCCTCACTCAACAATAAATGCCTTACCCTTACAAAATCTCTCACAAAAATAAGGAATAAGAATAAGCGGTAATTGAACCCACTTTTACAATAATTCTCTCACAAAGAGTAGATATGAAAGTGTAAGAACAAAAGCTAGACTTAGATCTGAAAGTAAAAGAGAAGAATACAATTTGGAGCTCACAGAAAATTTTCTTTTCAAGTGCTTGATTTTTCTCCACACACAACACTTCTATTTATACACAAAAATATATCCGTTGGACACTCCTTGCTGACGTCATGGCTTACATAAGCACGCTCCTGATGTCATGGCTTATATAAGCACGCTCCTGATGTCATGGCTTACATAAGCACACTCTTTGATTTTGAATAGTCAGCAAAAGATAAAAAAAAGACTGATTTTTTCTTTTTGTTTTTTCAAACATGGAGCCACCATTTTTGCAGACAATTTAATACAAAGTTCACATGATGTAAGTATGAATGACAAATAATTATGTTATTTTATTTTATTTTTTCACATGGAATTTGAGGCCAACTAATCCACTTCATTTTTTAGGATCAAGGACAAAATGGGGTGCTTCCAACTCAGTGGAGCATGACTGACTTCAACCATAGGTATGCATGCAATTGCATCATGCATAACACTTAAAATATATTCATTTGTGTTTATTAATGTATTGTTCTTTGTTTTTTTATTTTTCAGGTGATGTTTTTGTCTAGGAATTGCTTTTTGTATAGGGGATGCTGGAAGGAACTAAAGACTAGGGTATACTTTTTTGTGTAATTAGTAGGTATACTTTTCTAACAATGTCTTCATATTAGTATATATTAGAAGACATGCATCCTTGCTCACCACAGGTTTTTGAATTAGGTGGGCTACTACTCTTTTATTAACTTGCAAAGTTTTTGTTGGACAAGAATTTGTATCTAAATATGTAATGTAATTAAGTAAATATTTCAGACTTGTATTTTGGTGGACATGAATATTTCAGACTTGTAATTAATTTTGTTGGACATGAATATGTGATTAAGTTAGTATTTCAGACTTGTGTATCTGAATTTTTAAGTTAATATTTCAATTTCAAGCTACTTGAGTGCTCTTTTTTCATTCCTTCTATGTTGAAGAGGATTCCATGGTATTTATTTATTACCCAAAACATAACTATTCACCCAAAAAAAAACTCAAAAAATAACAAATTAACTGAATAAGTTGCGAATACAAAATTAATTAATTTAATAATTTATGGAATGCAAAATTAAAATGGAGAAACATTTAGCAAATGTTAAAAATGTCGTAAAATTAACAAATAATAAAATAAGTTACTAACGTACGAAACGATTTATCAAAAAAATTTTAGGCCATGTACAGTTTGATTTTTAGAAATTTGTTTTTTAAATTTTTTTTTAAAAATAAAAATTAATTTGGTTAAGAAATAAAAAATAAAAAATAATTATCATTTGTATATAATTTTATCTTTGTAGTTGTTAAAAATATTTTTTTACAAATTAAATATATTTCTTTATATTTATTTTTATTAGATTAGTTTTTATTTTTTTTTATAAAAAGTTTGAATTTTTTTTTAAACAACAAACCAAATGGTTGTGTTCAACGAAAATAAAATAGAAAATAAAAAGTCCTTTGTGCTTTGGTACAGGTTGTCTGGTTGTGTTTAAAAATTAATAAATTAATAAAGGGGGTTGTTTGGCATTTTGAAAGGCCCTAGGGGTAATATGGTCCATCAACATAAATTTTGGTGATGTCAGCACACTTTTGTAACGGCTTAGTTGACGGCAGGGGTCCAATTGTTACGTGAATATAAACCTCAGGGGTCGTGATGTAATTTCTGAAACCTCAGGGGTATTTGTAATTTAACCAAACCTCAAGGGGTATATGTAATTTGCCCTTATTTTTATGATTTTGCAAATGGATAGTCTATTATGGTTTTGTTTTTGTTCAAGTGTTCTATGGCCAAAAAAGTTTCATGTAGCCGGTCTCACTTGATTTAGACACAAGGCTTAGTTTAGTTTGGATTGTTTTTTTTTTTTATTTTTTTATTTTTTTATTTTTTATCCCATTGCAGGTTTGCTTGTAATCATGTATTTTGTTAAAACTCTAGAGAGCACTTCTTTACTTGATCTATTCTAAACATGTCATTATAATTTATGTCTACTATCACCACGTATTATAGGTATGTTTATCCTAGGTAGTGAGTTACTTTGGGGTCTAGCTCATCAACTATTTGCTCGTTTAATGATTCTCAATCATATTTTTTTTCATAGTTCTAAACCTTTATTTCTCGCACACATTAGTTCATGCCTTATCCCAATAGCCAGGGCTACCATTTTCATGTCAACTTGAAATAAGTGAAGGACTTTCCATATAGTTGTTTGGATGTGGGAGAAGATGGGAGTAAAACTTGTTGAGGATGAGTTAAACTTGAGCCCACAGATTTTATGTAAAATAAAGAAACATTTGTAATTTATTTCAAGAAAATTGTTTTGTTGTTGTTAAAAAAAAAGAAAGAAATATTTATAGTGATTGTTATCCTTTCTTGCACTGGACGTCAGACTATCAAGGCCAATTTTTATTTCTATGCAAATTTCTTGGCTTTTCTGTTAGTTTGTTATGCTGTGTCATTAATTGATTTGGACTTGTAATAACAGATGCTATGCTTAATGAGTCTAGGAAAAACTAAAATTGTAATGCAATTCTTTTTTGTAAGGTGGTTGATATTTTTTTCACTGTGCGTGTTCAGACCCTTGCTGCAACCAATATGAACGATGAAGAACTCACGGACAGAATACAGAAGCTAATTATTGTTCTGCAAAGACTGTGTTGGAAGCAGATGGAGAGCACTTCAACAGAAATATCAGCATACCTGCAATTTAATGGAATATCAGCATACCAGGTGTGCTGATGGAGAGTGGTGGTTGTCTCTACTTAAGCTAAGCATGGGGTATTTTTTTTGACATTCTTAAAAAAAAAAAAATTCTTCTTTTTATCGCATGTTAATGGCAATGTGGTGGGAAGTAGATTCGCAATACCATCAGAATGGTGTATTTATTTGTGGAAATGAAGTAATCTATGGTTCCTCTGCCATCTAGCTCTTGATCTAAATAATACACAGCTTGTCTGTAACATTTGTATACCACACAATTGCTAGCCATCTGGTTACATAGTTTTGGTTGAGCACTAACCAAGAATCAGAAGTAGAGATGGGGAAGACAAGATGTTAAAAGGCAGAAGCAGTCCAAGAAGAAATGGAGGGGTGATTATTGCATACATACAGCACTTACAGACACAGAGCAATTCTCAGATGCAGAACAATTTGTTGAAAAACTCAAACTAACAAAAACAAGAAAAAGAAAAGGAAAACAATTTGATCATGAAGGTTGTGATTGGGACTGGGTGGTATGGGTTTAACTTTTTAGGGCTTGATGGTTGATGAAGTTTCTTTTGGAAACCAAAAAAAAAAAAAAAAAAAAAAAAATTCTCTGTACAGCAGAGGACATCCAGGTGGATGTCCCCATGGACGTCCGGGCGGTAGTCCCTAAGGACGTCCGCGTGGTCTTCCCCTGGCCAAAATTTGAACAAAAAATGCGGCTGTAATACAGAGCTCTCTGCAGAAGTTTGGAAAGTTGATTCCAAACACACAACCAAACATCATACTGAAATACACATGTGGAATTACATTTTGAATTCACAACCAAACAGAGCCATGGTTTTTTTATTATTCGTTTTGAGGTCCTATTTTCACCTAAAAATAGTTGGAATTTGAAAATGTCTATTTCATACGAAATTGTATCCCTTGGAATTATCTTTCCAAGGTTGCTTGATTCGCCTCAAACCAATGTCAGATGAGAAAGATATACCCAAAATACGAAAATCTATCTGATATGCACCCGTACATCCTTGTATGGCCACACATCATCATGACGGCAGTCGCATGTACACTTTCTTCTTGTGCGACCACACATTCCTAGTATGCTTGCATATTCCTCGTGCAAACGCACATTCCATCGATAGACCCATAATTTTGTTTTGCTTGGGCTGTGTTACGAATTGAGCGGGAGGCACCGCAAGTTAGCAATGCGGGAACCCTAGGGTGACCTTTCTTGACCCCTAAGGCTCCCTATTGCCTATAAAAGCAACCACTACCCCCTCCCCCCCCCCACAGACATGTGGCGGGGGGGGATTGGAGGAGAAGGAATAGATAGATAAAAAAAAAAAAAAAAAAAAAAGCCAATCAGGGGCACGTTCCATGCATATTGAGATAAATTCTAAACATGCTAAAATCGTATGAGGAAAGGGACACACTAACCATGTTGAAATCGTGAGAAGAGGTCTAAAGAAAAACCAATCAGGGGCGCATTCTAAGCACCCTGAGATCAATTCCAAACACGTTGAAATCGTGTGAGGAAATGGACACTCTAATCACGCTGAAATCGTGAGAAGAGGTCCAAAGAAAAACAAATCAGGGGGCGCGTTCCATGCATCCTTAGATAAATTCCAAACACACTGAAATCGTGTGAGGAAAAGGACATTCTAACCAAGCTGAAATCGTGAGAAGAGGTCCAAAGAAAAACCA
>NW_021027134.1:1235338-1314016 GCF_004153795.1 Camellia sinensis | reverse complement strand
AAGATCCCCAGCAGCATGAGGTGAGTCATCGCCAATTGCCCCTGCAAGGTACTTTCACTTCCCAGTTACATTGCATTTTAGATATTACATTGCATTGTACATAGCATCTATCACATGCATTTACTGCATTATTTGTTTTATCGCCTGCATCCTTTCCATGTTAAGCTTAGTTTGGCATGTGCTCATGCATTTCCTACGTTGAAGCATAGCTCTGCATGTGTACGCACCTATTCCACTAAAAGAATTGTGGTCTGAGGGTTTCGGCACCTTTTTTGTATTAGACGTGGTCTGTTTTGTGTCCATAACTTTTCTAGGTAAAATGTAGTTTGGCTTTCGTCCCTTATGCACTGCATCCATTGCATTCACTACATTGTACTTTGTTTTGTTGCATTAAGTATTTAGGATCACGATCTTTCCTCTGCAGATCATTCCTCACTTATATCATATCACCCAATTACTTGTATTCTTTCTGCGAAACACATAGTTCTGCATGTGCACACGCCTATTCCACTAACAGAATTGTGGTTTGAGGGCTCTGGCACCTTTTCTATCTTAAACGTAGTTTGATTTTGCATCTTCATCTCTTTATGATATTTGTGTGGTTTTGTATTGCTTGTGGTTTGATTATCTCAATTACATTGCATATCATTTGAATTGCTTCGTTACATTGTATATCATTTACATTGTTTTGTTTTGTTATATTGTGTATCTTTTGCATTCTGCCCTTGAACTATGCTGGTTTGATTCCTTGCAAAGGGATATGTAGGCAGCTTGCGGGCGCAACCATTTGTTTTTGTATCTATATTTTGTTCGTTTGTCCAAGTCTTCGGCCTTGTCAAAAATGGACCATCTCTAGGCTTTAACATTGACTCATATCATTTCATGACTCTGAGCTTTGTCAAAGAGGGGCAACTGTGGACACCCCATTTTTGACCGCCCTTAAGACTTGGGCGTCGCTAATGGCTTGCTTGGTGATGAAAGTTGTGCAGGGGAAATGTTCAGTTTCTTCGGCAAGGAGAAAGTCAAATCTCAACTTCATACCCCTTTTTGGACAAAAATAATCTTGATCAAAAGATTTTAGACTTGAAACCCTCTTTTTCAAAATGTTTTGAAAATAAAATTCTACGATGTTCCGACGCTCGCATTTTGTTAAATGTCGCACTTTTCGGTAAACCGAGCAAGGACAAAGTGGAAATGAATGAAAGAGAGATGAAATCATTGAAAAATATTTCAAAACACCTTGTTTAGGGGTTCAGAGTTGAAGAAAAGAGGAAAGGAGAGAAGAAAACTGGTTTGGGAGAAGTTCGGCATGAATCCGGGGATAATCGAAACTGAGCAGCTTCACCAAAAAAAGGCATAACTTTTCTCATAGCTGGAATTTTGATGCAAGGCAGCCACCATTGGAAAGCTTACTTCCGAGGCTTCAATTTGGACACAAGAATGACCTGAAAAGGAGTCCTGATGAAGGAGTTATGCCCATTTGAAGTTGGACCTGAAAAGCAAAATTTTCCTGCCGACTAGAAAAATGGGCTGCCGACCAAAAAAGTATCCAGTCAACCCAAAAAGTGGTCAGTAGACCAGAAAAGTGGTCGGCAGGTCCCAAACTTAGATTTTTTGATGATCTTTTTCCCTCCAACTGTCTTCCACAACCGCCAGTTGTTCCATGAATAGATATTTCGAGCCAACTCTTGCTTTTTGCTATATATGAGCCATATCTCCCATTTTGCAAGGGAAGAACATTGAGCAATGGTGGGAGCCTCTCTCTCCAAAAAAATCCTCTCTCTCTAGAAAATTTTCAGAGCAAACTTCAGCTTTTCTCTCTAGTTGGCTCTCCCTTTTGCCCTTGTGTGCATGCAAGGGATATACTTGGAGATATACCTCTCCTTTGCATACACTTCCTTAACAAAACTTGACCACCATTAGGCTGAGATTCTTTGGGACGTTGTTTGAGATCCAAAAGGTGATTTTAGCTCAGAATTGGGACTGATCTTGCTGTTATGCTTCAAGAGGTAAAAGTTTAACCTTTCAAGCTCTTTGTGCACTATTGTTTTGCCATCTTTTTCAACTATTTTTGGGCTATTTTTGGGGTGGTGTTGAACTACAAAAACCTCTATTTTTTCTCTGTTTTTCAATCCTAAAAGTGTTGGTTTGTGTCTTGTTTGGCTAGGGGGTTTTCCTCCCTTTTGCTCCTTGGCTTGTAAAGCCTTTTGAGCCACTTTTCACAACCTTTCAAACTAGTTTTTTTGGCCTTTAAACCACTGAATTCCAAAGGAATTTTAGTGGTGAAAAGGTGGTTTTGAGGCCCCAAATAGGAGGGGGTAGTCCCCCATCCTCTTCTCTTGTTTGCATGTGTTGATGGCCAACCAAATGAACATGTGTTTTTACTTCTTTGTGGCTTTGTTTAGGCTCATTTTTGTGACTTTTGGGACCTACCATAACTCAATTTTTGGTCAGCTTGGTCACCTCTTGCATGCTTCTTGCACTTGTAGTGCAATCTTGCTCACTGGCCTTATTAGCCTTACAAAGTAGCATGCTCTTGTGGTTTGAATTAGCTTAGTTCAAGTATGTTTTTGGTGTTATTTTGGCATATTATAACTCTGATTTTGATTGGTGGACTCACCTCTTGCATGCTTTATACACTTGTAGTGTAAACTTTGCTCACTAGCTTTGTATGCTTGCTATTTTAGCCTATAATTCTAGCATGTTTTGGCTCCATTCCAGCACATTTTTGGCCATTATTTAACATGCTTTAACTCTATTTTTGGTTCGTTTGATCATTGGTTGCATGCTTCATGCACTTGTAGTGTAAATCCTCTTTGCTAGCCTTGCATGCCCAATGAGTTAGCTTGTTATTCTAGCATGTGTTGGCTTAGTCTCATCCCATTTTTGGTGTTATTTTGACATGCCATAACTCTGTTTTTGGTTGGTGGAGTCACCTTTTGCTTGGTTTGGGCACTTGTAGTGCAATCTTGCCCATTGGCCTAGCGTACTTGATGTTTTGGCTTACCATCCTAGCTTGTTTTGGCTACACTCCGTGCATGTTTTAGCCTTGATTTGACATGCTCTAGGACTCTTTTCGATTGTCCCGGCCATATGGTTCATGTATTGCATAGCTGTAGTGCAATTGGCCTTGCTAGCCTTGAGTTTTGAGCCTCCTAACATGCTTCATTTGTGACATGTGCATGATTTGGCATCATTTAACATGATATTTCAGAGCATATAGCATTGTCATGTTCTCACTTCTTTCACTCTTTGAGTGCTTTTAAGAGTTGTGCATTATTGCCTTGTTTGTGGACCAATGCGTATGCATGCATGCCTAGACTTTTGAGCTCCCATCTCAGCATGTTTTGGTCTTTGTTTTGACCTATTTGAGCTCTTTCTATGGCTGGTTCAGTCATTTGTGCCATGTATCGCATGCCTCTTGTGTAGTCTCTTTTGGTAACCTTGTGCCTTAGGCCCTCTTACATGCTATACTTGTGTTGCTTGAGTGATTTGGCATCATTTCACACATGATTGCAGTGCATATAGTGTAGCTACACCCTCACATTTGTCACTTCTTCATTATGTTTGAAATTTGACCCTTATGCCTAGTTGATGAGCCATTACATGAGCATGCATATCTCGCATTTTTGTGTCTAAGTTTTGGTGTGTTGGCCACTGTTTTGGCATGATTTAGGTCTGTCCATATTTGGTTTAAGTCCATTGTGCATTGTATTGCATGCCCCTTGTATGGTGCTCTTTCTTAGCTTTGATGCCTTAGGCTTCTAAACTTGCCATGCATGCATTGTTCATATGTTGGAACCTTGTGCATGCCATTCTAGGATTCATAGAAGAGCATGTTGTTTGCATGTTGTTGCATTGCATGTTCTTTGCATATTGTTGCATTGCATTGTGTTTGCATGCCATTAGCATTAATAGGTTGATCATGTTGCATTACATTGTGTTTGGATAGGGTGTTAATCCAAACACGAGAAACGAGGGTCGTTTCATACTTGAAGTGATGAAACGTGCCTTATTTCTCGGTCGCCGACCCTCTTGATCATGCATGATAGAGGTTAAGGCCCTTATGTGTTATTTGTACATTCATTAACATTGAATTATGCAATCTTGGCTTCTCGGCCATCGTGCATTGCGATGCTCGGTTGGTGGCCCGAGAGACGAGTACCGCACTCCCTTGAGCTTGAGAAATGATATGGAGGGTGGTTATGCACACATACCTTGCAAATACACTGATGTGCCCCTTCTTGTTCTCTGTTGCAGCAAATTGGAGCTTGGCAGCAATTTCTGGTCGGCAGACCAGTAAAAGTGGCTGGCCGACCACTTTTTCTGGTCTGCAGCATACTTAGGTGGTCTACAGGTGGTCTACACCACCCTTTACTGGTCAGCAACCTTCCTGGAGGTTCCCATGATGAAGTAGAAGCTATCTGGAGGTTTGTGCAGTGTTCTGAAATCAAATCCAAACAGAGGCAAGTTAGGGCATAGCGATGGATTTCCGAACGAGGCGATCGAGCATGCATGCACTTCTCGCCTCGAGGCTCCTTTTAATTGCTTTGCTTAGCTAGTTAACTATTTGGTTATGTACTTAATTAGTTAATGCACTTAGCTATTCATTTGTGTTTGTAATTAGTTAACTTGTTAGTTAATTAGTTTCGTTTTTGTAATAATTAGTTTAATTAGCTTAGATTAACTAGTTAGCTTATTATTCGGACCTTTCGTAGAGAGGGCAACTGTTGTAATAAGTGTGTGTATGTGTGTGTGTGAATGTCTTCCAACCCCACGTCTTTCTCCCTTTTACTTACCCGCTTTCGATGGTTAGTTTTAGGGTCATTTTCAATTAGCATCCTTATGCTTGCATGCGTGCATTCATTCATCTATTTTGCATGAACCAAGCTCGGCGCATCATACAAACTGTATTGTATTTTAATACCAATTTGAATACATGTTATCTAGTTGCATTCACATGACATCTTAGAATAGCCGAGCCTATCTTAGTTACATTTTTGTATGTGTTGCATTAGGCATTCTTGACATAGCTAGGATCATGCATTGATTACTAACTAGCTTCTTTTTTTGCTCGGAGTACACTGTGAGTGTTTATGCTTTAGCATCCTAGCATTAGTGTGAGGGTTGCCATGACAGCATGTTTACCATGAGGCTATGTGCTTATGTGTTTAACTACATGAATGTCTGTGGATGAAGGCTTTATTGCTTGAATTAGAACAATTCATCGAAATGCGTGTTTTAAGCCCACTTGAGAGTGGCAAAATCATGTTTTTCTTAGCCCACTTGAGGGTGGTAAATTCACGTCTTAGCCTACTTGCGAGTAGCATTTTCAAACCATTTTTGAAAAACAAACATGAGTTGAGTTATTTTGTTCCAATCCGAGTGATTGAATTTATAATTGTATGCCGTGCACATCACATAGTAAGTTAGCTAATAAACCGGAATAAGAACACATGTGTTTTCAAAAACAACATATCATGTTAGTAGAGGCCGATATTTTATCGGGCAAGCGGGGGTGCTCATTTCAGGACCTTCCCCTCTCGTACCCAAGTTCCCGAGCCGAGGCAACTTTGGTGATGACGAACACGTGGCCTTAGGCACGAGTCAGGGTTTCCTAAATTTCCCAAAACAAAATATTTAGGTGGCGACTCTGAAATCTGGCAAAGCAGTCCATGTTTGGCGCTTTTTGATTAAAAATTGATTTTCCAAAACGATTTGCCGGATTTGAACTCTTTAGTGATTTATCAGTCTTACATTGCACTTTGTGAGATTAGATTCAGAACCGTGACAGGAGTCTGAACTGTAGTAGTTAGAACCACAATTCGCGCCCTCGCGCGTGAAACGGATTTTGGGGCGGTCTACTCTAATAACCCCGACCTCCGATTAATGCTAAACCATGATTAATTATGCCTAACAGTAATTTAGAAGGAATCCGGAATTAAATTACATATGTATTGCATCATCTTTGTGTTTTTATCTATTTGCCATAAAACGATCTGTTCATGTTTTATGTTTTAAACTGTAAATTGAAGGCCTTATCGGCAGCCGAATCCGAAATTGACTAGTGTTTTTGACTAATTAGAATTAATGTGATTTTATGGTAAATTTAGTTAATATTTGATTTGGTATGATTAAATTAGATTAAATAACGTGAAATTACATTAGTTAAGTTTATTACGAAATCGCCACTAGTGGGCCACTTCATGAAACCTTTAGAGACTTGTTTCATACATTGTTGCATCATTTTTCATTCATCTTCCTAGCTATAACCGACTAGGGAGAGAGTGAGAGGTAGGAGGTTGAATTCATCTAGAGAATTGGCTTGGAACCTAGGAGAATTGAAGAGGCTTTGCAAATTTGAGCTCCTAGACTTGGAATTCAAGGTTTAAGGTAGGAGATTTTCCTTTCAATTGTGTATTTAAGATTAGTTCTTGCATGGTCCATAGAAGATTAGAGATTAAAGTCAAGAATTGGTTGAAAATGTTGAATTGAGACTTAAATCATGTATGCATGTCCATATCTTAGCATTTTGAAGTGTTTTCACGGAAATTCTTGCATGCAAGACCATATTCTAGTTATAGTCCATGAGTTTATCATGATTTTGAGTGTAATCTTGCATTTGGTTACATTTTGGAGCATTAAATTCAATTGAACACTTGCATGTCATGTTCTTTAATAATTCTTGGAAGTTTATTTGAAATTGTGTTCAATTGACTCACCCTTGGGCTTTGATTTTACAAATTGATCTTTGAAACATCTCATATTATGAGTTTACAAGAGTTTTCTAGAAAATGAGCCCAAGAGGATCGAAATTGATGCTTTAAAAGTTGGTTTTGAGCTTGGAGGTTCAATCTGAAAATTCCAGATTTTGGACCCACGCTCGAGCGTAGGACTTTACGCTCGAGCGTACACTCTGAATACATGAATCCCGCTCGAGCATGGAAGGTAACGCTCGAGCATGAAATGCGTGTATCCAGTACTTTTCACACGTTTACAGTCTGCTCGAGCGAGGGAATTCACGCTCGAGCGAGGACTTGTGTCTTACGCTCGAGCGTGGATCGAGCGCCCATCGAGCGTGATTTTTGTGCATCCAGTACTTTTATTGTAGTTTACAGTCCGCTCAAGCGAAGGAAGTCACGCTCGAGCGGAGATCCTTTGTCTACATGTCCGCTCGAGCGTAGAAAGCCACGCTCGAGCGAGACCCCAATTTTCTGAAAATTCTGAAAAGTGTTTTAAAGTGCATCTTTGCATCCTCATTCCATCCTAGGCATTCCCAGGCCATGTTTAAGACTCTATAGTGAGGGTAAGAGATTAGAAACACACTAAGAGCCATCGAAAAAAGTTTTGTACATTTAGAACGTGTGTTTCAAGTGTGTATCTGTTATGTGTCGTGTGTGTCATGTAGGTCACGTGCCACGTCCTGTCTGATCAATCTGCTCTGTCTGTCTGTCTCCAAGCTCACTGTGAGTAATAATTCTGTAAAGTTATGTTCAACTTAAGTATTTTCTGACTGGTATTGTATGATCTGTTTTCTGAAAGGCTATCTTACGGATCACGTGGCCCTCGCCTGGGGGTAACAATACCGTGGTCAATCAGCATATGGCCCTTACCCGGGAGTAACAATACCGCGGCCAATCTGCACGTGGTCCTTGCCTGAGGGTAACAATACCATGGCTACTTGCACGCAAGATATGGACCTTTGTGGTCGTTGGTACCAACTATATATGTGGGTCTCTGGACCAATCTGATCTGATAGCTAATGGGTGTACCACACACATGATCTTATGCAAAATCTGAATATGAAAATATATATGAATCTGTTTCTGTTTGAAGTTTGATTATGCTCTGATTTAAATGCTGGACATCATTCATATAACCCCTTTACTCTGTTATTATTCACTGGGCTTTCGCTCACAGTTTATATTATGTATGTAGGTGAGCCGGCACATGACTAGAGCCAGAGTTGACGGCCTCCTATTTTGTTTTGTCAGCCAACTGTTGCGCCTCCCGAGGAGGTTCCGAACGAAGCCTAATGCCATGGCTATTTTTGTTTACATGCTAGTCTTTGTATATGTTCTATAAAGTCAGGTCTTGGGAAGTACAATATGTGTATACCTTGTAAATATTGTGTATCTGGACTGGCATGTTTATATATATAAATCAGTTTTGAAATGTTATGTCCTATGTACGTTATCACAGCTCCTTGAACCTTGTCTATTTTGTATTATTGCTTCCGCAGCCCCTTATTATTTGTTAATCTGTTCAGAGGCCTTTGGTAATCCACGGATTACTGGCCGGTTACGGTGCTAAACCCATAGGGGCGGGTTTGGGTCGTGACATCTACACAATCATTCATTCTTATCAAAATAGCATTTCAAAATAACACTCTTGTAGTAATACAAAGATACTACTCACAGTGGGCTAGCACAGGTGTTGGACCTCGGATAAACCATCTATACAAAACATCTAACAAAGATACACATTGCAGCTCACGTTCAAAACAAATATTGTATTTTAATTCATTTTTCTTACGTGTGTTCCTAGTTTATTCCATGGCTAAGGATATCTAAATGATACTTAAGAATGCCTAAAAGGGCATGAGGATGCAAATACACACATATAAGTGTTTGCCAGAAATTGTTGGAAATAGGGTCTTTGCTCGAGCGCATCCTTGGTTGCTTGAGCGGTGTGGCTCGACTGCAAAAGTACTAGATGGTGTCAAAGTAGGCTCGAGCCATCACTTGGTCGCTAGAGCCAAGTGCAATGCAAGGTCGTGTTCACTCGAGCGCACACTTGGTCGCTTGAGCCAACTGCAAATGTTTGCAAAAATACTGGATACATGCTAAGTTTGCTCAAGCCACGGATCCGTCGCTCGAGCGAACTGGGCAAATTCTAGGTTTTCCATAACATAATTCAAGTTCAAAAAGTGTGGTTTTAAGTCTCAAAAGCTTTGTATGGCTAACAAGGACATGAAGAATTGCTCCATAACTCTTAAATACATAATTTATTTCAAACCAAAGCTTCAAAACCTTTTCTACTTTTCAAAACAAAACTCAAAACACATAATTTTGGCATACATGTAAAGGTAATCAATTCTTTTCCTTCAAACTACCAATGTATGAAATGATGAGTGTAAAATTGTGAAAAAACCTAAGAAACAACAAGTGTAAGTTCCATGCATGTATGAATTTTTGGAAAATCGAACTTGAAGATGAGGAATTATGCATGCATGTACATAATTAGCTAAATCCTACAAGAACTCAAGTGATTCTAACCATTTCCTTTCAAATTCATACAAATGATCCTACAAACTTAGTGAATTCAATTCTACATGAATTATCTGCAAGAATTATGGGTGAATTCCATGCATAGAGTTTGAATTTAGGCATTGATAGCTTAAGTTATTCAAATCATCTTCAAATTCTCTACAATGTCTCTACTCCTCTCTCTAAAGTGTTTTTTTCACTCTTACTCGAAAATTTCAGCGTAATTGATGTCAAAATGAACTCTTAAACTTATTTAAGGCATATATATATATATATATATATATATGTGTGTGTAGATTAAGTTAAGTTAATCAAATAAGATTAGAGCTAATTAATTAAACTTAATTATAATAATCCTTATAAAGTCTAATTGATTTATTCTAATTATTTTGATCCAAATTAAACTTGTCATATGATTTTAAATATTCCAATTAACCTATTGAACTAGTCAATTTCGGTATGAATTCGTTTGGACTTTCAATTTCGAATTCTAAGTTGGCATTCTAACAGATATTTCATAAGCAAACAAATAGACACAAATTAAACATATAATCATGCAATTATGCTCAATGAAATAATATATAAAAATAATACATATATCCGGGTCGTCACAAAACTAGTATCAAATTTAGGATATCTTAAACTTTTCATCAAATTAAGGATAATTGTGACTTTCATCAATTATTCATAGTTGTTGGAGCTGCAGTCGAATAACACTACCAGACGACCACCTCATTGCAAAAATTAGTAGAAAAATTAGACTAGTCGGACATCCCCGATCGTCCTCCAAGCCAATCGATAATTTGATAAAATTTCAGATAACTCCATTAGAACGTGTGATATCAGATAAAATTTTTATTCGAATTTGATAAAAAAAAATGTTAAAACGTTGAAAACGTCCTAATAAAAAGTATAATTTAAATGTTAAAATTTTATTTCAATTAATAATTCAAATAATGTTATTATTGTATAGGTGAAGAGTTAGAAATTTTACATTTTTAATTAATTCTGTTAAATAAAAAATTCTAATAAAAAAATATTTATAATTTTTTAAATCACAAAAAATAATTTATATTTTAACTAAATCTCAAAAAGTATTTATAATTTACTCATAAAAAAAAAAATAAAAAAAAAGAACTTTCTTCTATTTATTATTATTATTTTTTTGATCACTGCACCTGGATTTTTTTTAGTGGACTTGCTAGGGTTTACTCTCTCTCTCTCTGGTTTTCGTAGTTGGAAGGAAGGAAGGAAGGAAGAGAATGGTGTACCAAATGGCACCGTATGGGATTCAATCAATGCTGAAAGAAGGGCACAAGCATCTGTCTGGACTGGACGAAGCTGTGCTCAAGAACATCGATGCCTGCAAACAGCTCTCTACCATCACCAGAACTTCTCTCGGTCCCAATGGTACTTACTTGTATGCTATGTTTCTCTCTTGAGTTTTTCCATGCCTTTTACTTTGACAACATTTGTACATTCACTTTCATCTATGTAAACTTTGGTGGTCCATTTCTGTACTCTGTTGCTTAAACGTTGGTGTGTGGAAGGAAACAATTACCAGTTTTGTGAGCAAGTAAAACTTGAATAGCTTGATTGAATAATTTTGAGTGGGAGAACATTTTACAACACCAGCAATTTATGATTTGCAACCCCGTGTACGCTTTTCTTCTAAATTGTTAATTTTGTGATCCTAAGCGATATGCAGTTGTGTCCAATTTGTTTTCTTTAAGGCTGTGTTTGGACCAAGTGTTTGGGTAGGGATTTGTAGAGGGAATATAAAAGGAGAATTGTCTCCAAGATGTTTTCTTTAAGGCTGTGTTTGAACCAAGGGTTTGGGTAAGGATTTGTAGACGGAATATAAAAGGAGAAGGGAAGGTGAATCAAATATAAGTTTTTTTATTTTTATTTATATATATATATATATTTTGTGTTAAGTCCTTAACCGAAACAAAGCCTTTAGGAGGTGGAAAAAATCCTTATGTAATACTTACTTCAATTAAAGAGTAAAGACTTACTTTGCATAACTGGTATTTCAATGCCGGTGGTTTTTTCTATTGTAGAAGCAGTTTTAAGTCTTCATTTTTTGTTTAGGGAACTTTTGGAATATCCCATCATTCTCTTTAATTGTGATTGCATTCATATATTCAGGTATGAACAAGATGGTTATCAATCATTTGGACAAGCTTTTCATTACAAATGATGCTGCTACTATTGTGAATGAACTCGAGGTTCAGCATCCCGCAGCCAAGATTTTGGTTTTGGCGGGCAAGGCTCAACAGGAGGAGATAGGGGATGGAGCTAATTTAATAGTTTCATTTGCTGGGGAGCTCCTTCAAAATGCTGAGGAGCTCATAAGGATGGGATTGCACCCAAGTGAGATAATCATAGGATACACGAAAGCAATTAATAAGGTTTACACCGAGTGTTCGGAATCACTGGTATTTCTTATGTACAAAAAGTACAAGTAATTGTTATATCTCATTATCTTTGACCATGCTTGCAGACTGTTGAAATCTTGGATGAATTGGTTGAAAAAGGTTCTGAAAAGATGGATGTAAGGAACAAGGATGAAGTTATTAAACGAATGAAAGCTGCTGTTGCTAGCAAGCAATTTGGGCTGGAGGATATTTTATGCCCTCTTATTGCTGAGGTGAATCTTCTCTACCTTTGCCGTAGTTTTTAGCTATAGCATCAGGTACATTAGATTATGACTATCATTATATGGCTGCAATATAGGCATGCATACAAGTATGTCCCAAGAATCCTGCAAACTTTAATGTGGATAATGTCCGAGTTGCAAAGCTTTTGGGTGGAGGTTTGCATAATTGCACTATTGTTCGAGGTATGGTTCTGAAGAATGATGCTGTTGGGTCCATAAAGCGAGTAGAGAAAGCCAAGGTAGGCACTAATCTATCCATTTTCTTAAAGTATTTTCAGTTTTAACAGACATTTTTCTCTTGCGCACTGATGTTGAACCATAGGATATGTTGCAATTTTTTTCCTCCTATGATCTTATCTTGAATTTCTTCCAGTTCTCTAGTTTTTTCCTTTCATTTTTTCTCCCGAGGAAAATTTCACTTTTCTTGTTGTTTGATGCTTGGAATAGGATAGAGAACTTAGTTTAGTACTTATTCTCTGACTGCTATTCATATAGAAGGTTAAACTTTTACTTGCTATTATTAACCTTTATTTGGATGCTGCTGTTTTTGTTATTGATATGAAGCGTAAATGATTCACATGGTGGAATGGGTTTATGGAATTTCTCAATTAAGGAAATAATTTGAAGCAGTATCAAACTCCAATGATTTACATGTAGAATGAATTGTTACTGTCACTTTTTGTTTGATGAATTAGATCATTGTGATTTCCTCATGGGAAAGAATTTAGGTGTGTTCATGGATCGAATTGGTATTGTTTCAAAGTGGATTTAGCACCAAACTGATCCCTATAGTTCCAGAAAACTTGGAACCAAAACCAGACTATTGAGGCTATGCAACTGCCCCAGAACCAAACTGTAGAAATCAGTTTGGTTCGGTTTTCGTTCTATCATTCACGGTTATTTTATTCCAGAAAGTCCCAAATATAAATCAATAGAAGAAGATCAATTAATTGCAACAAAATTTAACATGAAAGTCTAAAGTGTGTAGTGTATGTATGTATAAAATAGGCAAATCTATTTGGTTAGATTAAATGTGATATCAAATTAAATTGGGTTGATCAATTTGCAGTCTTTGTGGAAGCATACCATTGTATTACATGTTTCTGGAAGTTCTCCTTCTACTTGATTAGATAAAAGGCCTAGATGTGTACTATTTCAAACCTGAAGTAGTGACCTAGAACAAAACAAGAATGACATCTTTTAAAGTCACGATTATGATCCTGAGGGTTAAACCATTGTAACATATTATAGGGTTTCTATATAGCCTTGTGTAGCACAACTTCTTGCTTGTTGTATATGCATAATTCTTTGGTGGCCATATTATTCTGCAAGTCACCACAAGATGTTTAAATTAGGCAGTTTCTGACTTGTGGCAGCGTACAGACTTGTGGATCCTTGACCTTCTCTCTTGCCCTTGTTTTTCCACATTATAAATGTTGCTTAGAAGTTTATATCTACCTGATGCGAGATAGATTACACTCATCAACTTTTAGTGGACTAACTGATAGTATTCTATGATCATTATTTATCAAAAAATATATATATATATTTATATTCTATGATCATTTTGATCTTGTAATTGCAGTTGAAGGTAGGTTGTAATTGTATTTTTGTGATTACATCTTAAAAAGCTCGTTGTGAAATGGGTTTATGGACTATCAACACAATTCTTTTGGCCATATGAGTAAATTATGTGAATGACTGCATAAGAAAATTATTGGTTTTGTAGTTCTTTGACTTTATATGTATAGGCCAAAGATGCACAGGGCATATTGCTTTGAAGTGGAAATTCACTGTGCATCAAGTTATTGAACTTCATTTTTATCCATAATTTTGTAGGTTGCCGTGTTTGTTGGTGGTGTTGATACATCTGCAACTGAAACAAAAGGAACAGTCCTTATTCATAGTGCTGAGCAGGTACATTCTTGATGAAGAAATTGTTCCCCTGCCTACATTCTACCATGTGCTTTCTGTACTTTACTATTTCTGATGTCTTCCTTAGATAATCATGCCTAATACTTTTTACTTTTGGTGGTGGTGGGGGTGTTGTGTGTGAACCTCAAAGTGCTTCTTTTCTTATAATGTGTAAAATTGTCTCGATACATAATTGACTTGTTTACTACTTATTCAAAGCTAATAATCGAAAAAGCTAGAAGTGTTGACAAACGGTTTGTCATCTTGAAAGTGACAGTTTAGTTGATAACTTGGAGTTTGGCTGCCTGCTTAGCTTATTGGACTCACTCTTTTGATTGCAGTATGTGTTTTTAGTTAACATATTTGTTGTGAGTTTGGATAGGGTATTCGTGCATTGCGTTGAGACTGCTTTTAATATATATATATATTTTCAGTTTTCCCAAAGGTCCTGCCTGGCTTTCAATAGTATTTGATTGTTTGTTTGTTTTGGTTTGGCTTAAATGAGTTGTTGTTCACTGTTCTTTGGATTGCCAATGCATGCTTGGATTCAGATATCTTTCTATAGCTTTTTTTTTTAACAGTTGATGCATACTTGTAGTCAGATATTGTTTGTATAGCTTCTTTCATTATTTGATACTAAATTTTCCTGGCAATCTTCCTCTTGTCATCTTGGAATCCTCCAGCTAGAGAATTACGCAAAAACTGAAGAAGCCAAAGTTGAGGAGCTCATCAAAGCAGTTGCAGACTCAGGTGCCAAGGTTATTGTTAGTGGAGCAGCAGTTGGAGAGATGGCACTGCACTTTTGTGAGCGTTACAAGTATATTGTCCCCTGCTCTTTTTTTTTTCTTTGTCATTTCATTTGCCATCATGTTCTACTGAACCTATGGCCAAACGTTTTTACCAACAATTGTGGTTTGAATAGTTTCGAAAGATGGTTAATGCTCCATGTTACACAATTATTTTGCCAGTTGGAATGGTCCTTATTGCATGTGTATGATTCTCATTGCTTATATGCAACATATTAGAATCATAGCTAAGGCAACACTGTAAGGGTATTGTGTATATTCGGAGACATACAAGATTCTTTTCCTTCTGAAGCAGCAGCTGATTTTTAATGAACAGTTGCTATTGTAGTTCAATATTTTTTTCTTCCACTTTTGTAGTTGGTGAAGTGAATAATGTCCCTTAAATAAGCCTCTAGTGATGCATTTACAGACATCAGCTATCATTCTCACATCCTCTTTTGTATTCCTGTCTGTGTATGTATAATATTTTTTGTAAGCGTGTCTGTGTATCCATGTCCATTAGACAATATCATCTATATCTTTTGTATTTGTCATTATTTTATTTTTCTGTCGATTTTATTCTGATTGGTATGCATGATGCAACGTTTTCATTCCCCACCCAATTTGAGCCAAGTTCCATGTAGGCAATTTCTATTATGTAGTGCTACTACCTTACATATGCTCTTCTGGAGGTTCTCTTAAGCCTGTTTTACTAATCTGATTCACAACAAATTTATTCACAGGCTTATGGTCTTAAAAATCAGTTCCAAATTTGAACTGCGACGATTTTGCCGTACAACTGGTGCTGTTGCTCTTGTAAGCATACTAGCACATTTGCATTTCATTCGGTGCAAAAATTTATTTGACCTCTTTCTCATGTTCTTATTAATTTTGGAAACAGTTGAAGCTTGGTCCACCAAATCCAGATGATTTGGGGTACGTGGATTCTGTGTCTGTGGAGGAAATTGGCGGTGTTAGGGTATGATCAAGCTGCTTTTGGTTTTAATTTTGTTGGGCTTTTGCCTTATGTTTCTTCATCTTCTTCTTCCCCAGCATGATCTTTATATCTAATAAATAATAGGTCACCATTGTGAGAAATGAAGGAGGTGGAAACTCTGTATGCACTGTGGTCCTACGAGGAAGTACCGATAGTATATTGGATGACCTTGAAAGAGCAGTTGATGATGGTGTGAATACATACAAGGTAATTCTGTTTAACACATCTATGATACTTATTTTAGCTAGGTCATCTTTTACCTGTCATTTTTATTTGAATCTATTATTCACTTCATAAAAAGTGTTGCATATTGATGTTTAAAAATAAGTGTTGCATCAGTTTCTACTGGTCCTTAAGGAGCTAATCTGAATGTGGCTTTATGCATCTTTGTGCCAGGCAATGTGCAGGGACAGCCGTATCGTACCTGGAGCTGCAGCTACTGAAATTGAGTTGGCTAGAAGACTGAAGGAGTTTTCTTTGAAGGAAACAGGGTACGTAGTTTCCTCTCCATAGATAGATAGATAGATATGATGCATGGGTATATTATGAGATATGCCTTGTTGTGATATGTTATGCTGTATATATTGTGATGTGATGCATGGGCGAGAATGTTTGTGATGTTTATGCCTAGGTAAGTTAGTGGTTATGTGTGGATCTGCCTTAGGCGTTGGGGGGCTGATGAGATATGGGAGTGCCTAATTTAATGTCTCCTGTACTTCGGGGTTGGGTGAAGTGTTTATGCATCTTTTTAGTATGTCCAACATGTTGCATCACTTTTTTTGAGATCTGTGTAACATTATGGCAGATGATTACAGTATCTTGGGGAGGTTCCGGAGAAGAAGCTTGAATTCTGTTTTGATCATGTTTGTCAAAATTGTGCTTCTTCTTAGTTGTTACTCATCTTACAACAGGCTTATTCAAGACATATTAGTGTCATTTCCACCCCCATTTATCATGTGAGACAACTATTTGACACATTCTAAGATCATGGTTGTTAAATTCAGGATCCTACGTAGGATTGGTGAGAGGATCTCGTGCATAAGATTCTGATTTCTATTAAAAATAAGATAAAAATGCAAACAAGGATGATGTGTATTAAAAGGTGAAAACTCAAAAACCCAGCATCTTACTTACGATCCTACCTATGATCCTACACAATCCCACACTATCCTACTTGCGATCCTATTATAACACCGATCCTACAATGATTTGGATCGTTTTGGCAATTTAGGATCTTATGATCCTACGATCTGGATCACAATTTTGATAACCATGTCTAAAATGTCTCTGCAAAATAGATGTTACCTTTCTTATTTGTTGATTAGTGCTTATCTCTGCTGATGGCTATATTTCAAAATCGTACGTTTTATTATTACCTGTGCATTGGATATTTCTTCTACTAAACTAATGATTGTGAACTTAGGGTATGTAGTTTTTCTTCTTTTGCATAAAGATTCACTGTGTGCAGTGTTTCCACTAGCTCGGTGATAGGATTTGACACTCTTTGTTTGCAGATTGGATCAATATGCTATTGCAAAATTTGCTGAGAGCTTTGAGATGGTACCTAAAACCCTGGCTGAGAATGCTGGCCTGAATGCAATGGAAATAATATCTTCTTTGTATGCTGAACACGCATCTGGAAACACCAAGGTAGGCATTGACTTGGAGGAAGGTGTATGCAAGGATGTCTCTCCCAAGAATATTTGGGACCTGCATGTCACCAAGTAAGCTACTTCTCACTATCTTACAGCCATTTATTCTTTCCCTCTAAGAGCTTCTTCAATGGTATGGTCAAAAGCTTGCTGTTGTCAAAATATAGCATGGTATATATGGTATAAAAATCATTGTTTGCTTGTATATAGTATATGTATCAATAGTCTATTGGCTATGAACTTGGGGGGACTTTTAACTGAGTGTTTGTCAGCTTTTTGTTTTTAAATTTTCATACTAAAGTAATTTACAGATATTAACTTGGTTATTGTGATCCAACCCTATCTTTTTTGATCATATTATGTGTACACCTATAGTATTTGTCCAAAGTATTTTGAAGCTGAGGCAAGGTCAGACTTGTGCTGGCCTTTAACACTAATATGCCCTGCCTGAGTTGTTCTGACAATACATGGCAGGAATTGCGGGTTCACTGTTACTTAGGTGAGGGATTGGTATGCATGCCATGCTAAAACTTCGACTCATTTTATGTGATTCAAACTATTTTGCTGTTTACAGGTTTTTTTCTCTCAAATATGCTGCAGATGCTGCTTGCACTGTGCTACGGGTAGATCAGGTAAGCCATTAGCTACTGGTTTCATGGTTTACTTTCTTCTGAGATACCACCTTTGAATTGACTATTGAATCCCTCTTCTCTGGCTGTTCAATTCATCCTTCTTAATGATTTCATTTTGAGGGGTAAAGTTTATAAATCAAGCTGTATGATGGGATTTATTTGGGCCATTAAAAGGAACAAATCAAAAGGAACAAATCAAACTTGTTCAAATCAAAGAACTAAAGAATTCAGAGGCTCCTTGAACGAACTTGTTCAAATCACTATGTAGTAATAGGTCATCAATATAATACTGAGTTGGTGAAGAGAATAAATTCTCAACTGAACAATAGGTGGAAGTACCAATACCTAGAGGGAAGAAATATTTTTATTTTGTGATGGACAATAAGTTCAATGAACTATCATCAAAGACTATAGGATTGGAGTACGCAAAATATAGAGAAAAATACTGGGAATTTAAACTTGAGAATGTTGTAGCCACTTGTAAAATTTGTCCAATAATACATAAATCAAGGGGTCCATTTTGGCAAAAACGGCTGTTATATTTTGGCTTTTGGGAGGGGAGACCAAGTAAGAGAATTAAAGAGAAATGAATAATGAACTATAAAACATGTAGTTAACGAATATGCATGACAGGAGATGACAAAAATTTAAGCGGAAATTACAAGACACTGGGAAATGGGGAAATATTTACCAGAAGATCGAGGTGCACCTTTTGCTGTGGTTTTGTTTCACAGAAAAAGTTGCACCTCCATATGTTTGTAATTATTTCTTGTTTTTTACACTGACTTGTATTTTTCCCAAAATTTAATTAGGTGCGTCACACTGAAAATGATCTGAAATGTGGTAAAATCTTAAATCAACTGCTAAAAATGATTTGGGCACTGGTAAAATCTCCATTAGGGTGAGATGCCAGTGCCATAACAGATTCACCTGTGTGATCCACTAGAGTGTTGAGAGGAAATTGGTTGAAATGTAGATTTGATGCTAGTGTTAAAAAGCAGAACTGCTGTTTCCAAAACTTTTTATTTTCTTTGTTCTGGTGGGGAGGGGGGAATTTGGTTGGACAGGCCAAAATCAAAAGGCTACTTGGAGCTGTCACCAAATACAGAAATGATTTATCCAGTGATTTTTAGTCCATCTATTGGAGCTTATTGTTTTTACAATATTTAGTTTTCATCCTTTGGAAGTGTAATATCAAACCCATGCGGTCCACCCAGTGTCATTTCTTTTATTAAATCATGTCTTGACTTGTATATATTCTGCAGATTATAATGGCAAAACCAGCTGGTGGACCAAGGAGGGAGCAGCCTGCTGCGGGGATGGATGAGGACTAAGGCTTTGTATGAGCTGCGGCGACTGTAATGACAATGCTTGGGCTATGTTTTTGTTCTTTTTTGCATGCCAAAAACTTGGCCTAAGAAATTTTTGTTTTAAAATGACATAAATTGGTGTTCCTTCTTGTATAATTTACTTGTATTTATTTATTTTTATTTTTTTTCTTTTTGAATTTTTTTTTTTTGAAGTTTGTTTATGGGGTTGATCCTAATTTTTCTTGCATTAGTGCTGTGGTGCTGAACTTAAAACTGATACCGGGGATACCACTTGGCATAAGCATTTAAATTATTTGGTTGATTTCCTATTACTCTGGGCAGATTTGATCTTTTCAATTTTTTTTCCAGCCAGTGGATGAATTTTCTCTCTTCAAGACAGAAATTGTAACAACGATAGTATTGTTTGTGTGCTCTCACTATTAGCTTTGTTTCAACGCACAAATTTCAGGTATAACCTTCACAGATGTTGACTGAAAGCCCAAGTAACATTGAACCAAATAGCATGGAGAGAAAGAAAACATGCATGCATTTATCCTTTTTCATAGGCATTTTCTCGGTCAATTGATAAGCATTGGCCAAACAGCATCAATCAATACAGACTTACCATCACGCATTACTGGCATACACTCGTTTTGCTGAGGCATTAGTATTACTGGTATGATTGCTATCTCTACAATTTTATTCTTGGGTAAAATTGTCAGTCCACAAGCATATCTGCTAGCCCCCTTTCCAAACAGCCCGTCACCCCATACCAGCCACCGACATCTCTCTTCTCTTTATGTACTCTGGCCTGTTTGTTTAGAGAGTTAAAGGGGGAATTAAGATTAATAGTGAGGTGGGATCTATTAATATTGTATTTGTTTTGAGAGATGGGAAGGGGATTGATAGTAAGTTCTGCATTAGGATGGGTTTACCCAAGGGGATTCGGATGAGTCTCCAGGATTTAGTATTAAAAAAATTGTTCAATATTGTGTTTGTTTTGAGAGATGGGGAGGGGATTGATAGTGAGCTCTGCATTAGGATGGGCTTCCCCAAAGGGATTCGGATGAGTCTCCAGGACTTAGTATTAGAAAAATTGTTCAGCGGACTAGAAATTTTTTATTTTTATTTATTTTTTATTTTATTTTTTACATGTCGAGCATTTTTTTTTGAACATTAATATTTAATTTTTTATATTTTTTGTTAAGTAAAAATCATTATTTTATTTTTTTTATTTTTTTGGAAATTTTTTATTTTATTTTTATTTTTTCAAAATTTTTTACATGTTGGGCATTTTTTTTTAAACATTAATGTTTAATGTTTTTGTATTTTTTTATTTGTTTTATTATTTTATATTTATTTTACATAAAAATAATTTAACAATCTCTACACTAACAACTATCATAAAAACAAATACAATTTTACTTAATCCTCTCACTATCAATCTTCTCACTAACAATCCCCTCACTATTAATTTCTTCACTATCAATCCCTTCCATTTTAACTCTAAAAACAAACGGGGCCTCTGTTTCCTCTCCAACGAACTATCTCCGCCATGACTACCAACATCACCACCCACAATCTACTTCTAGTTCTATAAGTCGTATTTTGCCACCATCAGCTTTTTGGTACTCCTGTTCACCTCTCTCCTTTTATTTTATTTTTATTTTTCCTCTATTCTCTTGTCCTATTTTATATTGTATGGTCACACCTCTCTATTTTTCCCTTTCCTTTTTCAATAGCCATTATGTGAGAGAGTTGTGTTATAGTTATGATGGGGTTCAACGGTGTGTTGTAATTTGGTGATGGTAGATTTTGGTAGTAATAGGTATGCTTTGCACTATCATTGATTTAAGAATGATAGTTTTACCATCATCTAGAGAGAGAGAAAGAGAGAGAGAGAGTTAAGAAGAATTATTTCGATCTCTCAATTTAGTCACGATTACTAGATCTGTAGTGAAAATAGGTAATGGCCCATAGAAAGAGTGGTGACTTGAAGTCTCGTCCACTTTAAGAGTGTTGGGTAAGAGCGAAAATCTTGATAAGGAATATAAGAAAGAGAATGATAATAAAGAACAATTAGATGCTTGATTATTGGTATAAGAGTTATTAAAGGGTATTTGGTTATTTGTATTAGGAAAAGTTAATTTTTTTAAAAATAATGTGTGCGCACATTTTTTTTAATAAGGGTATATTTAGGCCTTGTTTGGCATATACTAAAAAAGTTAAAAAGTCAAAAAATTACAATTTTATTTAAGCCACATCATCTTATTTAAGTCACATCACCTCTCTACCACATCACTTCAAACCCAACCTATATTTCATAAAAAGTAAGTCACATCACCTCTCTACCACATCACTTCAAACCCAACCCATACCCAACTCATATTTCATAAAAAGTGAAAAAGTACACTTATTTAGAACATTCCAAACCCCCCTTAGTTATTATTGTTAAAAAATTAATGTCATTTAAGACTGGGTTGTTTGAGGTTTATTCATTTAATACTTTTTGACTTTTTATTAAAAAAAATATATATGAAAAAAAATAAAGGGTTAATATGACTCAAATAATACAACATCTACTGAAAATAGATAACCCGAATTGACTGAATAAGGAAAGAGCAATTATTGAAATCTCATAAAAACTTCGCTCTCACAACCCTCACATCATCTTATATGAAAGAGAGGGAAAAATATTTAAAAAAAAAAATAAAAACACACATAAATCAATCATACAGTTAGAACCTGGGGTTCCCAGATTGGGCGTCCAAGCTTTTTCCATAAGAAAAATGGGTTTGCGTTTTGTGTTAGAACCAATTGCGCCTTGTTGTGTGTGCCCTTCACGTGCTAGTAAAATCGAAAGTCAAAACACGCTTGTCGACTTCGCCTTCCTACCTCTCTCTCGACCTCGCTTCTGGCTCTCTCCATTTTCACGCCGATGACCACCATCCACCACCGTCGGTGGTGGACGATCGACGACCACCACCACTCTCTCTTTCTCTCTCTCCATTCGCAAACCCTAACTGTTGAATCTGCCATTGCCGACCTAGGAGCGTCCATTGCAAAACAGGTCATCTCTCTCTCTCTCTCTCTAATTCCTTTTTGCTCTTTCTTTGTTTGGGGGATTTGTTATGATCCATTGTCGAATTTGGAAGGTGGGTTTTACTTTTGATTTGGTTGTGCAAAATGGGTTGATTCATTTTTATGCCAATGGTGGGTGTTTGATCTATGCAAGACAAGTGTTCAATGAAAGTCCTGAAAGGGATGTTGTTTTTCTTGGACCACAATGATTGATAGGTATGCACAGATGATTCATGGTTGAACTAATTTGAATTTCTAATTGTTATTGTATATTGCACATTGTTAATTAAAGAACAGATGGGTTTTTTCGAATAGCAAATTCGAAGGAGAAAAAAACTCTACTCTTCATCCCTTTTCATGAAAATGACCTTGTATTTGTCATCCTTTGATGATCATGGATGACCATCATCTTATCTTTTCCATGATCAGAATGGTGGATTTTGCTTATTTTGATTTCTCACCGTTTGATTACTTAATCCACTTCTTCCTTGATCATCCTCATGATAAGAAGTGGTAGATTGTAATTCTTTCAGTATTTGTTACTCTTTCTCTCATCTCATGGTGATTGACAATGAGATTCTCTACCATGTTCACTGTGAAGCTTCTATGACTTTGATGGGTTCAATTCTCTCATTATTCATAATGATTGAGGATGAACTCATCATGTCTAGCTTCTAGTGGCATTACAAGAGAATTATTGGTTCTCTCTTACATTCTTATGTTAGAGAAGCACTTTGGCTTGTTTTCCTTTCCATTATCTTATTTCTTGGCTTCTTTTGCTTGGTAGCTTTTCATATTTTTCATCTTGGTAGCCTTGCATGTGTAGTTAGCTTCTACTCTTGTCATCTTGCTTTCTTTCAGTTTAGATATATTCATGTTTATCTCTCTCTCTCTATCCCCTTTTATTTATACCTTTCCATATCTTGGCATTATGTTTTCTATATTCATCATTTTTAATGTCTTGCATCAATTTTTCATGTATAAGACTTGGCTTATTTTTATTATCTATTATTTTGTATCTCTTACGTGATTATGTGTGCCATCCCATGTTTGGAGATGGTTCACATGTCATGTTTAGTAGCCAAGTCTTTAGTTGCATTTTGTGAGTATCGCATTAGTCTCCTTTGTATCTAGGATCATGCATGCTTTTCTAACACTTGTTTGCTTGGCGCGGAGGAGTACTAGGTGAGCTTCTTTCTTCTTTGCATCTTGATTATGTATGTTTTATTTATAGCACTCTTACCATGAGGCTACTTGCTTACTTGATATATTTGTTTGAATGCCAGCGGATGGAGGCTTTTTTGCTTGATTTGGGATGATTTTGATCTTTATGTATGTGGACTCTTGTTTTCTTTAGAGTTGCGCATTTCAAACCTTTTTCTAAATTCATGAGATCAAAGTGTTCTAACAAAAGTGATTTGGTCTATACTTGTTTGTTTCACATAGTAATTTTAGTATTAATAATCGGTACATGAACATATATTAGTTATGAATCTCATATTGTGAATTAGTAGAGACTGATCTTTGATCGGATGAGCGGAGTGCTCAATTCATAACCTTCCCCCCTCATGCCTAAGTTTCTTAACCGAGACACTTTGGTTACAATGAACAATGGTTTTTTGCATCAGTCATGGGTTTCCTAATCTCCCCAAAAGGTTTCCTAATCTGCCCAAAAGATTAGATGGCGACTCTGAATCTGGTAATGTAGTCAATTTTTGGCATTTCTATTGATTAGTAGATTTTCTATGCATTTGCCGGATTTGCACTCTTTTTTTTTTCTATTTCACATTGCACTCGTGAGACCAGACCCGAGAGTCCTAAACTATTGGGGTGCTCGGATACCCTCCGGGGCATCCCATACCTTTAAGGAGGAGAAAAACAAGATATTGAAACTAACTTTGAAGAATTGCCACCAGAAATGCTAAAAGGTAGCTATAGATTATACAACAAAATCAAACATCATCTACAAGTTTAGCAATAGATGAGTAAGTCTCAAAAATTCCAGCAACAGTTACAAATTATTCCGATGATGCCCACTTCGTTGTAACTCCAATTCTGATAGGAACTAGAAATTGTCAAATAGAATAGGCATGGAAGCACGAATCAATGCTAGAACAACAAAGATGGATCCGACAATGGCCATCAAGGACTCAAAATATGGAAACACACAACCCAGAACTACTGTGCTTAACAATAGTAACCGTTCTAATCAGCAACCTAACAGGTGTTCAGTTCTTGTAATTTTCTGATAATCTGCTTTCTATGCCATTTGTCACCGGGGTTCGCATCAGTGCCTATCTAATAATTGGAATAAACAAAGTGGTGTAAATCGCTAATCTGTGCTACCTTTCCCTGTTGGTAGATTCAATGTAATTTGTGATTTGACATCGTCCCCATACATGAGATACCCCACGATTGCCATTGACACGTGGGTTATTGTTGTGACAGTAAAGCTTGAAAACAAGACCTGCAAGCTGGTTATGCTCAGGAAAAGAAAAATGTGATAGGATTTGGAGAACAAGACTTCAAAGAAAATGCAGAGACAATGGACCCTTCACATTGCAGGCCAGAAAATAGTACTCAATAATTGGAATAAACAAAGTGGTGTAAATCGCTAATCTGTGCTACCTTTCCCTGTTGGTAGATTCAATGTAATTTGTGATTTGACATCGTCCCCATACATGAGATACCCCACGATTGCCATTGACACGTGGGTTATTGTTGTGACAGTAAAGCTTGAAAACAAGACCTGCAAGCTGGTTATGCTCAGGAAAAGAAAAATGTGCTAGGATTTGGAGAACAAGACTTCAAAGAAAATGCAGAGACAATGGACCCTGCACATTGCAGGCTAGAAAATAGTACTCAATAAGCATTTTATAAATCATTTTTTTAAGAGAACCCATCCACTTTGCTACTGCTAAAAATGCCACATTTTTTCCATTTTTTTTATGTTCATTTTTTTTTTTTTTGGTTGAAGAAAAAGACATTTCTAATATTGAAGTGATACACTTTAAACAGGTGCACTTGTTTACTTTACTAAACTGATACACGCCTTGCATTGAAGTGTACACAGAAGGGACAACTGGATGTCCTGCAAAACAAACAATGTACAAGCTGACAGCAGTACGAGGGGCACGCACATTAACCAAGGTTCCTTACCATTGAAAGCACCAACACAGACAGCGGAGATGAAGATGATGAGGCAAGAGAACACCCCCGTGGCTGAGACATAGGAGAGTATGCCGAGGTCAGTTAACAGCATTGAGGGAAGAATCACAAGTGCAGTGATTAAAAACAAACGACTGTGTTCCCTCAACAGTTAGTGTTCCAATCTTGATCATGAATTTTGGGAAGAGTTTATGTAAGTTGTCAGCTTCAAGTATCAAGAGGCCCATTCCAACGAGGTACAACTCCGAGTTCATGATGATTGTGACTATGATTCGGCCTGTTTTACCAATTGCTTGTTCTGCAATGTTGAGGTAAGATCTAATGGATGGATCAGCATCAAGACATGTCTTCAGTAGCAGTCCAGTGTAGAAGGTCATGGGGGTGATGACGAAAAATAACAGGAAGCCTAACCAACCACCACTTGAGAGGGCATAGGGAACTATCAGAAGACCAATTCCTGTGAAATCAAACCATTGCTTATCAAATTTGTAAATTATTTGTGCAGTGAAAAAGAACATCTGAGTTGAAAGAAAATAATTGAAGGAGAAGATGGTTTCTCTCCAGTTCAGTCTTGTGATTGGACTGTTCCAGTCTAGCAATTTGGGTCCATAACAGGATCCGTTAAGATGATTCAAATCGTTCCTTTTTATCTCCATGTGTATTGATTATCCCCATAAAAATTTGATCAGATAGTTGTAATCGTATAATTTTATCATATTTGATAGAGCTGCGTGGAGACGAAGGATTCATATAGCTGACTCCATTTGATAGGATTTAAAACTTGATTTGGTTTGATTTGTCTTTTAAAAAAATGGATAGTATAAATTGTTCGGATTGTCTTAGCGAGTGCTATTGCGAGCCTTAAAATTAGAGTAGACTAGTCTAACCAATCACAAACCCAATTGGAGAGAAATTGCTCTCTAAAAATATGAAGACTAAAAATTAGAGTGGACTAGTCTAACCAGTCACAAACCCAATTGCAAAGAAATTGCTCTCCAAAAATATGAAGACGTCTTCAAAATATTTTCTCCTTTACATGTGATAATTTCGGAATACGAAAATCTAAAATATGTGGTCGAGCAATTCAGAATACACTAAAATAAAAAGATTAAAAATTTGGCGACAAAAGATCTCAGAGCAATTAGGGATGAATTATGATGAGAGAGGGATTCAGAGTTAACCAAGGAATGCATTTGTGGTGTTGAAGCAAGCTTTCAAGAAACTTGATCCTGAACTTTGATGAGTCAGTGGGTCCGTAACTCATTTCCCATTATTGCTTTCCTTCAATCCTGCAATTAATTTCTGAATTGAGAACGCTTAGCTGACAATTCATGTCCACAATTATCATGAAAACTGTAAATATATGGAAAATAGGTGTGATCTATGCACACAAATAAAACATATTTTGTCTGATTTTTAAATTAAAAAATAGTTTCAAAAATTAAACCAAATAAGGTGATTAATTTTCATTTTCATACAACCCGGACAAAAGGAAAGGCGGATCCAAGGGTGGGTGTCGGGTTAGGTCGGGTCATGTTTGTGTCATCTCGGGTTCGTGTCAGAATTATCTCAATATTAACTCAACCCATTTATTATTTTGTGTTATCGTGTCGTGTCATTTTTTATTCGTGTCCGATTCGTTTTGTGTTAACGTGTCATGTCAAAAAATTTCACTATTAACTAAAAATATCAAATGTATGAAAAAAATTTAAAAAATTATTCACAAGTTAAATTTAATGAAACTAATCTCTATTAAATGAAAATATTTGTAAAAATATTTGATTTCAACTTAATTTGATTTTCTTAATTTATAAATGTAATATTTTATTATTATATTTTTTACTAGATTAACTTAAATAATAGATATAAAAAAAGATGCATTGAGTTCAATTAAAAGCAAAAACAAAACCTATATTAAACTTAAAATTGTATTTTACGTATTTCGTAATAAATTGGATGTAACCACGTAAGAGATTAAAAAATGTCATGATAAAATAATATTAAATATATAACTAATTATTCATTATACGAGTTATTTGTGTCAATTTTGTGTTATACAGATTTAACACTAATCTGACTTGTTTAATATTTATCTTGTCGGGTTATGTCATATATATGTTCATGTCAAGAAATGGTCAACCATAATCCGTTAATTTCGTGTATAATTCGAGTCGTATTATCGTGTCGTGTCACAAATTTTCACCCGTAAGATCCACTCATGTAACGGTCATCTCTTGAACTCTCTCTTATAATATAACTTTTGTATTTAAGTTCTGTACAAATAGACCTTTTTTGTAAAAATATAGAAGCTATTGATAATATTCTGGAGGCTTGAAAAATTTGGGAATTATTGAAGTCGTGTAGATTTGGAATTTGTTCATTTGATTAATGTATCAAAACAAATTTGGATTTTTTTTAATAGAAAAATGATTACTATTGGCTCTACCAGCACCTTCTTATTTCCAAATGTGTCCTAAGCCTGGCCGGATTTGCCCTACTATCCGAATGACTGGTGGCCAGTCTACTGTGATTGTTGGTGAACAAACATAAGCTCACAAGAGATGAGGCCCTCTGGCGCTCTGATTTGGTTTCCTGGACAGCATAAGAGCTTCACTTCCAATCTTTACCCAAAATGGGAAATAATCGTCAGTGCCAACTTTGACAGAAAAGCCTGAAGTGTTTCCATACATATATGATGATAGTGGGCAACTTCATAGAATATTTAAAAAAAAAAAAAAAAAAAACCTTTGTGAACTGTACTTGTAAATATTGCAAAAAAGGGTCCAACTCTTCTCACATCTGGATTCTAGTTAACTGGAGAGAAACCATGTGCTTACTAAAATGAGATGAGAACCTAAGGGTTGTTCAGTGACAATAATGAAAAAAAAAATAATAATAATTTTGAAGCTTACCATGTAATGTGTAGAAAGGATAGCTATTGCTGAGGATAGTTAGCAGCAGACTTCAAAAGCAAATGGAGAAGAACGTATCATCAAGAGGACCTACATGTGCTATGTAGCTCAATATTTTGAAAGAACTTTTGGAATTAGCTATGATTAGCTAAACATCCACATTTGCATGGTGAAAACAACATAGAATAAATGACATTGACTCTCCAACCTTCTCAACTTTAATATTGATTAAATAATATTACTTTCAGTCACTTTTTCTGATTCCATGCCTTGTTGGTATCTATTTATACAACTTAATCACTGGAGTATGACAAAGATGCAAATGATTGAAGTAAAGCGACAGGATCCAATTCTATCTTCATAACAGGGTACAAGGATTAGATGGGCTTGTGGGGATGCATTTCCAATATAACATAAATGCTTTTGTAGGGGAAAGCTTTTCCCTTTTCTCATTAGAGTACCGTTTAAGCTCAGCAACACAATTTCCTTGGAAAAGTGATACCATGATTGGCAATGGCCAATCTTCTTGGGGCCATACTCTCCAGACGACATCATGACTCTTCACCTTGACATACTTCCTCTAAAGCGAAATCTCACATCGTTCGGATGGAAAAATAAGCAAAATCTCAGTATATAATCATGAGAGCACCATCATCTCAATGACTAACTTATGAGATTGGGTTCTACTCAAAATTGTATAATATGATATCAGAAACAAAATACCCAAAAATGGATAGGGTGTGTGTCCCTAACCTGCACACAGTAGGTGTAGCTGAGTGAGCATGCTGTGTGTGAGCAAGGCTGTGAAGTGAAGTCTCACATTGCCTGGTACAAAAGTAATGTGCAGTATATAAGCATGAAGGCACCCTCTCCTCAATAATTAGCATTTGAGATTGAGTTGTTTTACCCAAGACCATGTAGCCATTCCAGGCTTTGAATAGCAAACTTAATTACAATAGGATATGCTTGAAAGTTAACTAACATTTGCAGCGACAAAAGGAAACTAATAAATTCACACAAAATTTGATCTCATGTCATGTATTCCAGGAGAATTGATCTCTGTTTCTCAAAAAAAAAAAAACAAGGTTCACCTACCTTCTCCAATGATCTCTTGAAGCATAGGTTTAGCATCAGTTATTGGTGACCGGCCTGGATCAGCCACCATGCTTGTCCTAGTTGATGAGCTGTAGTGGCTATGCTCTTTTTTCACAGTTGGAGTATCATTACTCATAAAGCTGGTTGTGTCATTAAAATTCCAGTCGGTCAAATATCCAGGCCGTGTAGTAATAGCACTAACTTCAAAGTCTCCTGAAAGCATTCCCACTACACGCGACATGGATGGGCGTAGCATTGGGGATGTCTGAGTGCACAAGAGAGCTACTCCTATCACTCGTTTTACTTCTTCCTCATGAAATTCGGATAAATTAGCATCCACTAGCTTAACTTCATGGTTTATTTCGTGTAAATGCCAGGCCTAAAAGGAGAAAATTTAAAATATGTCATGAGAATTCAAGATGGGAGGCATCATACATGAATTCCGAATCACATAACTGGAGTGGGCAGCCCATGCTACTGGCTATTTGGATCAGACACAACGTATTTGATGCAAATCATAATGGCAGAGCTACACTGTGTTCAAATTTGGATTTGGAGAAATATGAAAATGGTAAGTGACATAGTGTTCTCTTTCAAAGAATTTGAATGAGTAGCTTTTGTTTCAAAGCATTGAACCAACAAATTTGTTTTCCTTGACGCACTTCCCAAAATTATTTGGTTAGCAAGAAAAATTAAGAAAAATGACCGACGATGCTAGGAAGACAAGATTTTCACAAAATGGAGCACAAATGTGAGCCAATGGTGTGGCAACCACATAAGTGGGGTCCACACAGTGTTATTAAAGGTGTGCGCCTAGGCCCAAGGCTCATCAAGGCGCAGTCAGTGTGCTTTGGAACATCTCAGACTAGGCGATGTAAAATAGGTGCCATAAAAGTGCATGAAGTGTGCAATTTAGGCTTAGGGTCAAGGCGTGCGACTTGTGCGCTTTTTTTAAAATGTTTGTTTATTACAAATATTACCCTTGAATTCACTATCTCATTTTTTTTTACATGCTACTACAAGGGATTAAACTCTTAAACATAACTAACAGTTGTCGTTATTCTTCTTCTTCATCTCCTCAATCTTCTACTCTTTCTCCTCCTCCTTCTCTATGCTTATCTTTTAAGACACTTCGATTATGTCACTATTTTCAAATGTTTATGATTTATGAGTTAGATGATTGTGTTTATATGCAACCTTGAATTATTTTTTTATTGGGATTAGTTGGTATTTATGTTTTAAAATATTTAATATTACATTTTACTTATGTTGAACCTTGAATCGCTTCGATGAAGCCCATGCCTCGCCTTGTATAATAACAGTGGATCCACATATGGAGCCCATCTTTTTATCTCACATTTGTGTTCCATTATGTGAAATTCTTATGTGCACTTAGGCTTTCTCAAAAATTACATAACAAACTTCAGAAATAATATTATATATATTATTTTCGTCCCTACTATTGTAAAAAAGTAAGTTAAGTGAAAATTTTATTTCTCGGTCCCAAAGAGTGAACAAACTAAGTTTCAAGAATGTAGTTCATTACATTTCCTACATTTCTTTCAAACAATTTAGAGTCCAAAAAAACACACCGTTTAACTATGAAGCATGGATACAGATATAGGATACGGTGATACGGATATGACAATATGTCAAAATCTAAAAAAGTAGGGTACGGAAACGGTGGGAATACGTTCGTAAAAAAATTTATTTTTATAATTTTAATAATGTGATATGCATGAAAATAAAACCTAACGAAAAAAAAAAATTCATAATATATATATATATATATTACACTTGATGATTTAATTTTATTTATTTTTTTATAGTGGGATCACCTCATTAGTAACCTAACCAACAAAAAATAAAAAATTTCTTTGATACATGCATTCCTATTAGAATAATGCTAATCTCTCCACTACCACTCCACCAACTATATGTGACTTCGAGTATCCGATACTTCAAAATTAAATATCCGATACTCCAAAATTAATGCAAAATTAATTAAAAAGTATCTGATACGTATCCGCGAGTATTCGACGAGTATCGGTATCCGATTCATATCCAATATGGATACATCTCCCTTTTTAAAGTATTCGTGCTTTATAGCCGTTTAAGCTTCTGGAAGCTGTTTTCTTGTTTTGAATAGCAATTTTTTCAAGCAAATTAAGCCAATATCTGTCTTGGTGACTATCAATAATCCCATGAGCAAATGGCACTCACATGTAAATATGTAATGGATATCCAATTATAAGATGACAAACAGGTGACATCAGAAAACACCCCTAAATTTTTCTAGGTATAGTGATGTTTCCTTCTTTTTTCAAAAGTGAACTACACATAGGTGTTGTTCAACCAATCACAACAAATACTATATCCACAGCTAAAGTGAATATCCATGCATGCAATTGGCAATGTTTCAAAGAATTAATGTTTATTGAGTGCAAAAAAAAGTGAATCATACCCATTCAAGAAGATAAATCTTCTCTTGTTCCAAGCTTGAGTCAGAATTTAGCCTTCCACTGACGATCTCCAAAGCTACAACACCAAAGCTAAACACATCAACCTTTTCTGTGAGGTGCCCACGCATGGCATACTCGGGTGCAAGATATCCACTACACCAACAACCAAGAAAACGTCACAATTTTTTAGATATTACTTCAGCTATGAACTATAAAGCACAGGTACAGATACGAGTACGAGTACTGGTACTGGTACCATATGGGTACGGCTTGGTACGTTTGTAAAAAAATATTTCTTTTTAATTTGGAGTAATGCAAAAATTGATTATATGGTTTAATTTGTTAAGATCAAACCGACAATTAACATTTAATATCAAAAGTAAACGTATAAACCAAAATTAAATGTTATTATATTAAATAACTTACAAACCATAGCTTAATTTTAAAATCATGCTAAGCATAAAACTAAAATAGAAAAGAAGTCTAGTGAAAGGAATTTTATCTCTATAGTAGAAGAAAATATTGTTTTGACTAAGGTACGGTATAGCTTGGGTAGATACTAGGTATGTCTGGATATGCAAAAATTAAAAAGAAAAAATTTGGATACATATTTCATGTATCTAGTACGTATGTAGAAAGTACAATACGATGTACCCTACGCTGGTAAGTACTCGGTACGGGTACATCATGTTTATCGAAGTACCCATGCTTCATAGGCTATGAACAATATCAAAAAATTATAAATTAACCAATATAATGAAAGAATATATGGAGCTTGCCGGCTGAAAATCTTACATCGTCCCTGCAACACGGGTACTCATGTGGGTCTTTTTGTCGTCATAAAGTTTGGCCAAACCAAAATCAGAGATTTTGGGGTTGAGACCAGAGTCAAGAAGAATATTGCTGGCCTTCACATCTCTATGTACAATGCGAAGCCGTGATTCTTCATGAAGATAAGCTAGACCCCTTGCTACTCCCAAGCAAATATCAAAACGCGTGGGCCAGTCTAGATACAAACTTCTGTTTCCTACTTCATAAATACCAAATAGTTAATTATTTCTTGTATTCTCCACATTCAGAAATTCTAATATATATATATACTGTAAAGGTGATATCCTTATACCAAATAATGCTTGATCAAGACTCCTATTTTCAAGATACTCATAAACAAGCAATCGTTTATCTCCCTCAATGCAGCATCCATACAGTTTCACAAGATTTCGGTGCTGCACAGCAGATATAGTAGCGATCTCTGTGACAAATTGAGTCTTTCCTTGGCGGGATGCTACAGAAAGTTGTTTAACAGCAACCACCCTCCCATCATTGAGCGTTCCCTATTTACAAAACTTAAAAACATGAGATAAACTGTCTAGTCTCAACCATGGATTTTTTTTCTTCTCATGTTCTATTTGTGAAACTTCAAAGGAAAAAGGATATGGACCAATAAATTTCTGTTCTTTATGCACAAAATAGCTATAATAGCAAGGGTTGGATTTTCCATTATCTTCTTTTCTACAAAAACTACATCTCCAATAACGGCACAAAATGTGATGGTAAAAGTGTACTGCTGCTATACACAATGATCAGAAAAAAAATAAAAAATAAGTGATATGGAAGAATGATTTTTAACTGTGAAGCTAATTATAGAAAAACTTAGAATACTTACAAGTCAGATGAGTGGTATTATTTATGAAGCAATATCAAATGTTTGATGACTGCTTGTCCTTGATTAGAAGAGTGACTTACCTTATAAACAGGTCCAAAGCCTCCCTCCCCGAGTTTGTTTGCAGGATGGAAATCTTCTGTTGCAGCCCTTAGTTCAGCATAACTGAAGGTGTAAGGCTTAGCATCCATCCCTCGGAGCTCTACAAGTTCAATAAAAACACTTGGCAGTGAATATTTAAAAAGTCATTAATAACTCGGCTTATGTATTTAGTAAGCTTATAATGATATGGTCATTCTCTGGCACATTGATCAATGAAAGGTACCAGATTATACAAGTAAATGTGTAACCACAAATATACTAATCTTAATTGTAGTTCCAATCCAAAATGGTCTTTGATTAAAGATGAAAAAATTGTTTGGGGAGAAGAAACAAAAGAAAAATGCCATAATGTGTTCCTTTTGTAAGAGTTTATCTTCTTCTCCCTCACTTTACAAAGAACCAAAGGGTTAAGGTGTTTGGTGGGGAGAAAGGTAAGGGAGGTTGTTTAATAGTAGGACTTCTAAAGAAATCTTCATCATGTATGAACCAAATTTGAAGCACAAACAGCATTTAGCAAGTCTGATGTTGTGTTTAACACAAACATACAGGTATGGACAAATTCATTTTAAAGTGCCATTTAGAAAGCATTTCCACTAAAAGAGTAGATCCGCAAGTAGCAAACAAAACATATCTGTCATGGGAAGAAGTCGGACTGCAATAATAAACCTGGCTTATTTATTAATTTATTTCTATTTTTACCTTCATCCTCACTCTTGTGTGACCTTTTTCTTTGTTGAATGAAGCAATATAACGCAAGTACAGACAGAAGGCATACAACTCCAATAGGAACAACAATCCCTACAGTCAAACCGGTCTTATTCTTCTTACTGGTCGGAAGGTTGTTACTAACAGTGGGGATGAAGTCTGTACAAGAGCTTAATTGTTAAAAACTTGGCATCAATAATATAAGACTTAAATTTCTAAACTCACATAAAATGTTTTTGAATCATATTACCTGAGGTGACACTGATTGCTGAAATAGAAGGTCCATATGTACCTTGAGTAGGTACACAGCAAGTCCCTTTACCAGCCCAAAAGAGATGGATTTCAAGGTAGTTTTCTGATACCTGAGCCTTGAATTCCTTCTGAACAGGTTGCAAAGAGGCCCCGCCTGCCTCCTTTCGTAAATCAAAATCTTTCCACTCCAGATTCCCCTAGAATGAACAAGTTTAGAGCTTAAGAAACAGAAGTAAAAGAACTTCAGAACTTAAGAAGAAGAAGAAAAAGAATTAAAAGATGGGTAGCTACAAAACATGGGTGTCTTTGACTATGTATCATTAAAAACTGCATGATTTTAGAAATTAACTAATAAAACATTGAGAATAAATCACAGAGGCAGTTGTTGTCTCCCACGTTTTGGCAAAATTTCATTTATATAAGAATAACTATATCAGAGAAAGGGAACACATTCTGGGAATTAAATAAGTGGCTGGTGCAAAGGTAAAAATAAGGCAGAAAAGGGTAAGGCACGGGCTGTAACAGGAGACAACATGGTTTAAGTTAATTAAGGACCAAAGATAGATCTATACCCGCTACTACAAGGGATTAAACTCTTAAACATAACTAACAGTTGTCGTTATTCTTCTTCTTCATCTCCTCAATCTTCTACTCTTTCTCCTCCTCCTTCTCTATGCTTATCTTTTAAGACACTTCGATTATGTCACTATTTTCAAATGTTTATGATTTATGAGTTAGATGATTGTGTTTATATGCAACCTTGAATTATTTTTTTATTGGGATTAGTTGGTATTTATGTTTTAAAATATTTAATATTACATTTTACTTATGTTGAACCTTGAATCGCTTCGATGAAGCCCATGCCTCGCCTTGTATAATAACAGTGGATCCACATATGGAGCCCATCTTTTTATCTCACATTTGTGTTCCATTATGTGAAATTCTTATGTGCACTTAGGCTTTCTCAAAAATTACATAACAAACTTCAGAAATAATATTATATATATTATTTTCGTCCCTACTATTGTAAAAAAGTAAGTTAAGTGAAAATTTTATTTCTCGGTCCCAAAGAGTGAACAAACTAAGTTTCAAGAATGTAGTTCATTACATTTCCTACATTTCTTTCAAACAATTTAGAGTCCAAAAAAACACACCCTTTAACTATGAAGCATGGATACAGCTATAGGATACGATAATATGGATATGATGATATGTCAAAATCTAAAAAAATAGGGTATGGAAACGGTGGGGATACATCCGTAAAAAAAATTATTTTTATAATTTTAATAATGTGATATGCATGAAAATAAAACCTAAAGAAAAAAAAAATTCATAAAATATATATATTACACTTGATGTTTTAATTTTAATTTTTTTTTGAAGTGGGATCACCTCATTGGTAACCTTACCAACAAAAAATAAAAAATAAAAATTTTCTTTGATACATGCATTCCTATTAGAATAATGTTAATCTCTCCACTACCACTCCACCAACTATATGTGACTTCGAGTATCCGATACTTCAAAATTAAGTATCCGATACTCCAAAATTAATGCAAAATTAATTAAAAAGTATCCGATACTTTTAAGAAGTATTTGATACGTATCCACGAGTATTCGACGAGTATCGGTATCCGATTCATATCCAATATGGATACATCTCCCTTTTTAAAGCATTCGTGCTTTATAGCCGTTTAAGCTTCTGAGAGCTATTTTCTTGTTTTGAATAGCAATTTTTTCAAGCAAATTAAGCCAATATCCATCTTGGTGACTATCAATAATCCCATGAGCAAATGGCACTCACATGTAAATATGTAATGGATATCCAATTATAAGATGACAACATGTGACATCAGAAAACACCCTAAATTTTTCTAGGTATAGTGATGTTTCCTTCATTTTTCAAAAGTGAACTACACATAGGTGTTGTTCAACCAATCACAACAAATACTATATCCACAGCTAAAGTGAATATCCATGCATGCAATTGGCAATGTTTCAAAGAATTAATGTTTATTGAGTGCATAAAAAAGTGAATCATACCCATTCAAGAAGATAAATCTTCTCTTGTTCCAAGCTTGAGTCAGAATTTAGCCTTCCACTGACGATCTCCAAAGCTACAACACCAAAGCTAAACACATCAACCTTTTCTGTGAGGTGCCCACGCATGGCATACTCGGGTGCAAGATATCCACTACACCAACAACCAAGAAAACGTCACAATTTTTTAGATATTACTTCAGCTATGAATTATAAAGCACAGGTACAGATACGAGTACTGGTACTGGTACTATATTGGTATGTTTGATTGGAAGGATTAGAGTATGGGATTGGGATTATTAATTCGCGGGTCTAATTATTCTATGTTTGTTTTGACATTTTGTTTTAGGATTATCAATCCAATGGATAATTAATCCAATAAATTTGTAGGATTATTAGTAATGGGGTAGGGGTAGGATTGTGAATACCACACTAATTTAATTGGATTATTAATACCTCACTATTAGTATTGTGGAATCAAACATGGCCTATGAGTACAACTTGTAAGTTTGTAAAAAAATATTTATTTTTAATTTGGAGTAATGCAAAAATTGATTATATGGTTTAATTTGTTAAAATCAAATCGACAATTAACATTTAATATCAAAAGTAAACGTATAAACTAAAATTAAATGTTATTATATTAAATAATTTACAAACCATAGCTTAATTTTAAAATCATGCTAAGCATAAAACTGAAATAGAAAAGAAGTCTAGTGAAAGGAATTTTATCTCTATAGTAGAAGAAAATATTGTTTCGACTAAGGTATGGTACGGCTTGGGTAGATACTAGGTATGTCTGGATATGCCAAAAATTAAAAAGAAAAAATTTGGATACGTATTTCATGTATCCAGTACGTATGTAGAAGTACCATACGATGTACCCTACACCGGTAAGTACTCGGTACGGGTACGGCATGTTTATCGAAGTACCCATGCATCATAGGCTATGAACAATATCAAAAAATTATAAATTAACCAATATAATGAAAGAATATATGGAGCTTGCCGGCTGAAAATCTTACATCGTCCCTGCAACACGGGTACTCATGTGGGTCTTTTTGTCGTCATAAAGTTTGGCCAAACCAAAATCAGAGATTTTGGGGTTGAGACCAGAGTCAAGAAGAATATTGCTGGCCTTCACATCTCTATGTACAATGCGAAGCCGTGATTCTTCATGAAGATAAGCTAGACCCCTTGCTACTCCCAAGCAAATATCAAAACGAGTGGGCCAGTCTAGATAAAAACTTCTGTTTCCTACTTCATAAATACCAAATAGTTAATTATTTCTTGTATTCTCCACATTCAGAAATTCTAATATATATATATATATACTGTAAAGGTGATATCCTTATACCAAATAATGCTTGATCAAGACTCCTATTTTCAAGATACTCATAAACAAGCAATCGTTTATCTCCCTCAATGCAGCATCCATACAGTTTCACAAGATTTCGGTGCTGCACAGCAGATATAGTAGCGATCTCTGTGACAAATTGAGTCTTTCCTTGGCGGGATGCTACAGAAAGTTGTTTAACAGCAACCACCCTCCCATCATTGAGCGTTCCCTATTTACAAAACTTAAAAACATGAGATAAACTGTCTAGTCTCAACCATGGATTTTTTTTCTTCTCATGTTCTATTTGTGAAACTTCAAAGGAAAAAGGATATGGACCAATAAATTTCTGTTCTTTATGCACAAAATAGCTATAATAGCAAGGGTTGGATTTTCCATTATCTTCTTTTCTACAAAAACTACATCTCCAATAACGGCACAAAATGTGATGGTAAAAGTGTACTGCTGCTATACACAATGATCAGAAAAAAAATAAAAAATAAGTGATATGGAAGAATGATTTTTAACTGTGAAGCTAATTATAGAAAAACTTAGAATACTTACAAGTCAGATGAGTGGTATTATTTATGAAGCAATATCAAATGTTTGATGACTGCTTGTCCTTGATTAGAAGAGTGACTTACCTTATAAACAGGTCCAAAGCCTCCCTCCCCGAGTTTGTTTGCAGGATGGAAATCTTCTGTTGCAGCCCTTAGTTCAGCATAACTGAAGGTGTAAGGCTTAGCATCCATCCCTCGGAGCTCTACAAGTTCAATAAAAACACTTGGCAGTGAATATTTAAAAAGTCATTAATAACTCGGCTTATGTATTTAGTAAGCTTATAATGATATGGTCATTCTCTGGCGCATTGATCAATGAAAGGTACCAGATTATACAAGTAAATGTGTAACCACAAATATACTAATCTTAATTGTAGTTCCAATCCAAAATGGTCTTTGATTAAAGATGAAAAAATTGTTTGGGGAGAAGAAACTAAAGAAAAATGCCATAATGTGTTCCTTTTGTAAGAGTTTATCTTCTTCTCCCTCACTTTACAAAGAACCAAAGGGTTAAGGTGTTTGGTGGGGAGAAAGGTAAGGGAGGTTGTTTAATAGTAGGACTTCTAAAGAAATCTTCATCATGTATGAACAATATTTGAAGCACAAACAGCATTTAGCAAGTCTGATGTTGTGTTTAACACAAACATACAGGTATGGACAAATTCATTTTAAAGTGCCATTTAGAAAGCATTTCCACTAAAAGAGTAGATCCGCAAGTAGCAAACAAAACATATCTGTCATGGGAAGAAGTCGGACTGCAATAATAAACCTGGCTTATTTATTAATTTATTTCTATTTTTACCTTCAGCCTCACTCTTGTGTGATCTTTTTCTTTGTTGAATGAAGCAATATAACGCAAGTACAGACAGAAGGCATACAACTCCAATAGGAACAACAATCCCTACAGTCAAACCGGTCTTATTCTTCTTACTGGTCGGAAGGTTGTTACTAACAGTGGGGATGAAGTCTGTACAAAAGCTTAATTGTCAAAACCTTGGCATCAATAATATAAGACTTAAATTTCTAAACTCACATAAAATGTTTTTGAATCATATTACCTGAGGTGACACTGATTGCTGAAATAGAAGGTCCATATGTACCTTGAGTAGGTACACAGCAAGTCCCTTTACCAGCCCAAAAGAGATGGATTTCAAGGTAGTTTTCTGATACCTGAGCCTTGAATTCCTTCTGAACAGGTTGCAAAGAGGCCCCGCCTGCCTCCTTTCGTAAATCAAAATCTTTCCACTCCAGATTCCCCTAGAATGAACAAGTTTAGAGCTTAAGAAACAGAAGTAAAAGAACTTCAGAACTTAAGAAGAAGAAGAAAAAGAATTAAAAGATGGGTAGCTACAAAACATGGGTGTCTTTGACTATGTATCATTAAAAACTGCATGATTTTAGAAATTAACTAATAAAACATTGAGAATAAATCACAGAGGCAGTTGTTGTCTCCCACGTTTTGGCAAAATTTCATTTATATAAGAATAACTATATCAGAGAAAGGGAACACATTCTGGGAATTAAATAAGTGGCTGGTGCAAAGGTAAAAATAAGGCAGAAAAGGGTAAGGCACGGGCTGTAACAGGAGACAACATGGTTTAAGTTAATTAAGGACCAAAGATAGATCTATACCCAGTTCCACCCATTCCAACACTCTGGGATGATGAGTACAATAATAGGTGATGGCCTATGACCCTTTTCACACCGTTATTTATATGTAGCTCTTAAATTGCTTAAGAGCATCTCCAAGGGAGGACGCAAAAGGGCCACATGAGGCATTTTTGCTAGTAAAGTTAGTTTTCTCTTCCTCGCTCTGCATCACAAGAGGAATTTTGCCCACTTTCATTTTTGCTCTCCACATCTAGCTAGTCTCCATTGCTAGGCAAAAGAGTTTTCCCGCTGTTTTGAGGTCTCTATCTCTGCTTGTTCCAACCCATTGTATTTTTAAAAATATGATGTGTAAAAATATTATTTTAAAAAATAATTAATTATATATTTAAAAATAAATAAATATTTGCAAATATCACGTAAACATTAGCTGCATTAACAGCGTATCATAAAAAGATTATATATTTTTATTTATGTAACTATATCAGAGAAAGGGAACACATTCTGGGAATTAAATAAGTGGCTGGTGCAAAGGTAAAAATAAGGCAGAAAAGGGTAAGGCACGGGCTGTAACAGGAGACAACATGGTTTAAGTTAATTAAGGACCAAAGATAGATCTATACCCAGTCCCACCCATTCCAACACTCTGGGATGATGAGTACAATAATAGGTGATGGCCTATGACCCTTTTCACACCGTTATTTATATGTAGCTCTTAAATTGCTTAAGAGCATCTCCAAGGGAGGACGCAAAAGGGCCACATGAGGCATTTTTGCTAGTGAAGTTAGTTTTCTCTTCCTCGCTCTGCATCACAAGAGGAATTTTGCCCATTTTCAGTTTTGCTCTCCACATCTAGCTAGTCTCCATTGCTAGGCAAAAGAGTTTTCCCGCTGTTTTGAGGTCTCTATCTCTGCTTCTCTGCTTGTTCCAACCCATTGTATTTTTAAAAATATGATGTGTAAAAATATTATTTAAAAAAATAATTAATTATATATTTAAAAATAAATAAATATTTGCAAATATCACGTCAACATTAGCTGCATTAACAGCGTATCATAAAAAGTTTATATATTTTTATTTATGTTTATAGTATTTTTCTTTTAAAAATTAGATAAATTAGTTCAATTGATTAGTTAAAATAAAGAGTATGGTTTGAAGTGCACACCAGCTAAACTAGTTGGGAAAAATAAATATTGTACTTTTAGAAGATTTGAAGTGCACACCAGCTAAACTAGTTGGGAAAAATAAATATTGTACTTTTAGAAGACATTGTGCCTAGCAGCCTTGGAGTTGCTCTGATAACAAACTTAGAGTGGTGTGACATATACATTATGAGATGGGAATCTGGAGAAACTGTTCTACTAATGATCACAAAATAACAAATAATATTGGCCTGAAATACTAGACGGTGATTAATGAAAATGAAACATATACTCGAAAAAATATCTAATATAACATCACGATAGTCATATGAAATTAATTCAATGTGCATATGCAGTCGAATAAATGTTTAAAAGACTTCAAGACATTTATGACCTTTAGAAAAAGAATAAAAAAAGAAAAGAAAAAAAAAAACAAGGATTTTGTTAATCTTGATGGTATGTGCCCACATAAATCATTAAGTCTAATTGTTAACAACAAAATGGAAACCAGTTTAGCTTAAAACGTTGGATAGAATATGCAAATTTTGAAGATACCTGAAGTATACTACTTAATAAAACAGAATACTGCAGTAGTACATATTCCATGTTAAACCATCTCTTATTTGGTATGAAAAAAGTTTTCACATGATGACATGGAAAATGGATGTGAAACCCTTTCATCATTCCAACTACCTACCTTTTTTTATTGAATAATGCTATATGTACCAATTAGTGTACTAACTAGTATACCAATTGATGATGTGGCATAATTTAAGAAGTTTTTGCTATTTGTAATGTGATTAATGAGTAAGGTCAATAATAATGTCATAATTAGTGTTGGTACATTAGTTAGTACACTAATTGGTGCATGTAGCACCACCGTTTTTTATTACATACCCCTCATCTAGACATCCACACATATATAACGAGAGCTGATAACAAAAAGTTCAGTCAAAAAGAGGACAGGGAAAACACAATTGCTAATCCAATTCCACAACTCAGCACAGACCTGGATATATATATCAAAAACACGCCTTCCAAGACTTTTCCAAGTTGGAGGCTTCCCGATGGTTAGCTCTACAAATTGTAGATTCACAGTATAGTTACCATTCTGAAGCCCCAACCCATAGTATCTTAGTGATCCAGCAGATATTCGTGCTGTTTGGAACAGCTCTGAGTCCAAAGTATTTGTGAACTGAGATGAAGAGAAACTTGTATAATGGGCATTGTTGTTCTCACCAAAGCGTCCAACATTACTAACTGCCCACCTGTTTGTGCTAGTCACATAGTATGTAGCAGGACCCAGAGTCTCATTATCCCTCTCATATATAATCTGATTACTAGAAGCAATCTGTGGACCACCACACTTGACTGCAAAGTTGGAATCTGTAAGCCAATGGGAAAGAGGAATTCGTCAGATTTGGGCTTGAAAATGTGCTTTTAATTAACAAAAATCAAAATCAGCCATGCATAACTCCTTATTTATATGCATTATATGCAAGGATTTAAAAAGTGGTCGCAACCATAACGTAAGGCCATTATGTAACGATTGTAGTGGTTACCACCACCCGTTACGACCGCTATGGCGGTGTGACGGAGATTCGCATGTGTAACGGCCGTTTCGGTGTAACATAAACAGTCCGTTAGACACCGTTACACCTTTTTACAATATTCTGAATAGTTTCCTTTTCCCCCCAAAAAAACGAAAGTTTAACAAATACTCAAGTGATCCAAGCCTAAAGAAAAAGTCTTATATGAATTTTTTTTCTTTGTAATTTTTTTTTTAAATTTATGGCACAATTTTTATTTTATAATCCTTTCATTTAATAATTGTGAATATTTTTTATTCAATTATCAGGTATTGGTAAAAAATAATTTGTAGATATTTAAAATTAATTATTCTTAAAATCATTAACTATTGAAATAAAATGTAAAAAGTTCATTTTATAGTGATTTGAAAATATGAAATATATCCGATCATACTTAAAAATTAACAAAAATTGATTGAAATTTATTTTAAATCCCGATAAATGTGATTCTAAAAAAAAAAAAAATATGCGTATCGATAAGTTTTCTTCAAAGTGTGGAAAATAAGAAAAATCACGATTCAGGTTACCACAACCGTTACACTACGGCCTTTACACCTAGCAACCGCTACCGCATCACTGCAACAGTTATGGCGACCACAACCGTTTTTCAAAACCTTGATTATATGGGTTCAACGCATTTTAATGGGTTCAATTATGCATTACCTCACTTAAAATGCTGATAGACGTTCAACAGAATGACATCTAATTAATAGTATTACTATATCCATTGGTGCGGCTTGAGTTCGACTCCCATATTCCTACTGATTCTCTCTCTCTCTCTCTCTCTCTCACACACACACACACACACAAAAGAAGGTCATGAAGGCACTTACAGACAGGAACATTACGATTGCAGGGAAAGTTCCTTTGAAGACAGCTCAATCCTGAAGGCAGAACACTAAAAGCAGACAAAGAATGCAAATTGATTATAAAGGTGTTATATCTGGTGAATCTAAGCAGGATTAAGCACATGCATGTTTCACCGCCAATAAAGGTGCTGGTTACCAGCTTATAGTGTTAAACACTAAACAATATAATAGAAAATAACTGAAATTTCCTTTAGCAACATTGAATGTTCAAAGGCTACTGAATAACGTTAAAAAGATACAGCCGGGAGAGAATCACCTGTTGTTCGAACCTTCTATTGTGAAGTTATTGGCAACTAAATTACTGCATATTACATCCCAAAAAATCTTCTTGTTAGTTTCAATGGTATAAAACCAATGCAGAAGATACGATGAGGTACAAAATGCAATCATAACAAATGTTATGCACTCAAAACTATTACAGGATGCCAGGATGGTAAACCACAAAATCTGAAAATAAAAGCAGAGAGAAGGACCAATTTTTATTTATTTATTTATTTTTACATACAATTGTAAGTCTTGTTGGTTGATCCAAGAAGGAAAGCTCCCAGATAATTCGTTGTATGACAAATCTCTGCAGGCAAAAACATAATGGGAATGTTCAGTCGATGTTCCATCCTACTGATGCCTGATAACTTGGTTAGTCTTAAATTTAGGCACTGAAGTTATGGATTTAGTCAATAGCCTTACATACTCCCATGATTGCATGTATCACTACATGCCAGTTTCCAAAACAACTTTGTTCAAATACATAGACTCATTAATTGTTTCTCCATGTCTCCCCAAACACAATAGCAGCATACTATTAACATAAAAAAGTTTCTAAGCAATAAATAGAGTTATTTACATTCCTAATTGTATCTCGTTAATGTTTAAAGAAATTGTACATTATGATCTTGAAATTGGAAAGTAGTGAATCCATAATGATTCTCGTAAACTTCTGTGGGTCACACTAAACCTTCACATGTTACATGGCTTACCAAGGGTTGTGTTTCATATCAACTTTAACATAACATGACTTCCATATACTTTCTGCCTATTCACAGAATCAAGTACTGCCTGATTTTTCAAAAAAATAATAAATAAATAAATAAATAAAATTAAATTCGTATTTTGTAGGTAGAAGTTTATGGTTATATAACACGACATTTTCACTGCCACTTTTCTATCAAATAGAGGCATTAATAGGACATGGTTATCGGTAATAAATATATACCCTTTGAATCAAACCAAAAAATGATGTGCATCCAAGAAAAGATCATCTGAAAAAAATGCTAGGATCCTGATTTTAGTGTATGAAATTGTCCGTCAAAGAAAAAATAAATAAATAAAATTAAAAAAAAGAAAAAAAAGAAGAAAAGAATCATCACAGGCAGATGAAGATGCAAACAGAAATCTAGTGTATGTCCAAATATTTAATATTTACCTCCCCTAGTGTGTTCCCTAATGTTGGCTATTTTTGTATACATCTCTACATTTACATTTACACATACATGTATACTTGGATCTTTGTCTTGCTTAATACATGATTTTCTAGCATGCGGTAGCAGGGTTGTGTGACAAATATGCTGCTGTCAAGAATACTTATGGCAAAACGGATTAAATCTGTGCTGCATCATAGACCTGTTCGAAGGTACATTATGCTTCAGAAATTATATAACCTTCATATTTGGGAAAAGAAAACCATTTTTGATAATCATTATGTGCCAGAAAACGAAAGAACTTCTCAACTTACATATAGTTTTTCGATAACAGCACTTGCATTCTAATTAGACTGTGGGTTGTTACGTAAGATTTACTTACATATTCAGCAGAGATGTACTCTTTTGTGCAGGAAGGGTACCAGTTAATTTATTATTCCCAAGAAACCTGGGCATAAAGAAATTAGTTCAAGCAATAAACAGTATTTGTTGGAAAGATTCTAAAATAATACAGCACAAGATGTTTATTACAAATAAGAGAGAGAGCTCAAATTGAACAGCGAATCAGGAATCTGTCCAGTTAATTTGTTGAAGCTCAAATCCCTGAAAAATTATATAAACCATGGTCAAGTAAATTCATTATATAATAATGTAAATACATTAAAAATATTTGCTTCATAGAGTTGGCTGTCTGGTTTTGACCCCATCTTCCCCCATCGGACTCTGAACTGGCCAAATTTCAGGTTGAAGTATAAGGGAGCTGACCTGAAATTAATAGCAATAACTTACAGTTGTAACAATCCTTGATAATCTCCAATATTGGATGGGATAGAACCAGAAATATTGTTATTCCTCAGAATTCTGCAAGACATGAAACCACATGGTTATATTAGTTTTGTAAAAGAGCAATATTAAGGAGCATGAAAATGAAAAATTAAAACAGAATAGATTTGCCAGCAATAACCATATCGCCTTACAAGAGATTCAAAGACTTCATATCCTTAAGAAACGCCAATGAAGAACTTCCATCAGATAAATCACTTATTCTCCTAGATAAGCATGGGTATATTATAAAAGAGAAGATTAGCTTTATTGATATTCTAAATATGAACAAAAGCTGTTGAAAGAGTTAATGCTCACAAGTCCTCCATCAAGGTTAAGTTGGAAAATGTTGTTGGTATTGGACCTCCAAAGGAGTTTCCCTGAAATCTCCTACAAAAAAAAAAAAGAAAAAAAGAAAAAAAGAAAAATGAAGTGGATTGCTGAAGAGTGTTATACATCTCAGTTACTACACATTGCTATTTTAGAGTAAAGCTATAATTTGAGTGTGATTGTCAAAATAAAGAAAACACAACATAGAAGATTGCTTACAAGCTTTTAAGCTTTGACCAATTCCCAATGAATTCAGGTATGCTACCAGTGAGTTCAGTGTCTGAAGCCCACCTGAGATCCCCAAAATTCTTCCTCAGTAAAATTGATAACAAAAACAATTAATCCGAACACAATATTTTAGTTTCTCAGATATGCAAAAAGGATAGTTCAGAAAGCTCTTACACTGTCTGCAGATTTTGTAGAGCAGCAAACGTTGAAGGTATAGCACCACTAACTCCAGAGCTAACAAAGTAACTGTCAAGGTGGATAATGTTCAAGAAACAAATGCGACACTTTTTTGTCCTCAACACCAGAGTTAAATTTAAATTTTGTTCGTTGATGGTAAATCCCGAGGTGACAACTCATGAGATGGGTTGCAAGCAATCAGCTAATCAGTAGAAAGGTACATGATACATATAACAGATCTTTATATCTAGTGACTGACATTTCTTATAAAAAAGGATCGTGCTTACTGCTTAGTTATGCCCAGAAATCTAGGCTCTCCAGTATGTGTCTTAGAATTTTTATGTGATGTGGACTAGCATAGCTCATTAAACAGCCAGATGGATGAAATGTTTATTTCAGACTAGACTGGATGACACTGGTTTATAGATCGTGATAATTAAGGTTGTACGAGTCTGGTGCACCTTACCTGTGCGATACAACAAGGGGCATTAGCATAGTTCTGTATTCAATGTGTGGGCCTGTTTTATTATTTTAACAATTCTTTATGGGTTAGCATTGGTTGGTTGGCTCAGTTTGTCTCTGCTCTCACTCACAAACAAGTTGCAGTCTTCCTTTGGACTTACTATATATAGAAGAGGGTGAGTGTGTAGTAGGTAAGGAGTAGGTGAAGTGGAGGTGGTAGTGGTGTAGTGGGTTAGGTTTAGTGGAGTAGGTGAGGTGGTAGTGGTGTAGTGGGTTAGGTTTAGTGGAGTAGGTTTAAGTGGGTGAAGTAGGTGGAGAGTAGGTGGATTTTAACACTTACCAATGTAAGATTAGAGAAGAGAGTAGAAGACTTCCCTATGCTTCCGCAGGAATTCTCTTCTGATTAAAGTCAACGGAAGGGACTGTCTTACGAGGGAAGAAGTGAAAAGTCGAGGGAAAAGTATTTGGTTAGCTTCCTCATCTAAGCAGTGAGCAAATTAGGGATATCTTCAATATACAGCACAACTGCAGTAACACAAGAATTCTTTGCTACTAGAATCTAGTGCACAATAGTATGGAAGTGGCATTCTTGCACCATTTCCCAATTCTAAGAGAAGCAGCATTTTTCAGGATAACAAAATGAAAAAGTGAGCAAATGTCTCAGCACTTACAGTTGCTCTAATTTTGTTAAATTCCCAAGCTCTAATGGTAGAGCGCCAGAGAAGTTATTTGTACCAAAGGCCCTGGTAAAGTAGCAAGTCAACAACATCAAAATAATTCAAATAAGGCAACATTTGAATGGTATGCACAAAAGAGGTATGTCTTGAATGAGGTCCAGAGTACCCATTATAGCGAAAGACAGATTACAAAGAATAAAAAATATATATTATTTAGAGAATATTTGTTGGCACGAACATACATGTACATATTTGCATATATGCCTATGCATTGGCATTAAGTTGCCTCTTAAAAAGGTACAAAAATTAAATAACATACAGTGATCTCAAATCAGTAAGTTTTCCCAGTTCCTTTGGAAGCTCCCCCGATAATGCATTAATACCCACGGTCCTAACAACATTTAAATGAGGTGCCAAAACATTAAAGGAGTGTATCTACACATGGATAAAATATTAGCAACCAGCAAAATTTTAATAAAAAATAAGGTGGCTCACAGGTACTGCACCCGAGATAGGTTGCCAATGGATGCAGACAAGCTACCTGTCAGGTAATTTTGGCGCAAGTCCCTGCAATATTATGAAAGGAACTTAGCATCATCAATGACTGAAAAAATTAGAGGGCCTATAAAGGAAAACTACCCAATCATGCACAGCACATATTTCAATAAGGTGAGATTCTGAATCATAATTTCAAAGGTTGCAATTTGATGGTGGTTTACATGGAGAGAATAAAACGGAAGAAGGAAAAGGGCAAGTTTATTAATTAAATCAAATATCAATGAACCATACAAATTGATGAGGAAAGTCAAAGTCCATAACTCCTCTGGGATTACACCAACAACATCCAATGCATAGACTTTCCTGTAACAAACGAAAAAAAACTCACACAAAACTAAAATGATTAGTCACATTTCTTAGTTCGTAACAACACCACAAGATTACTATTATACTAACATAACCACAAAATCATTCATAACTATCACTTGAAGATGCACACCATAAATTCAGTAGTAGTCAGTAACTTTATTGGAATGACATAACATACCACAAACATTCGTGTAACTTAAACCATAATAAATAAATAAATAAGGAAATTTTAGTTACACAACACATTTATCTCTTTACAACCTCCATTTGAGAACTTTTTTTTTTCCAATTTTACTCGTGTGAAATTACCTTTAAGAACAAAAGTTCAAAATTAAATAGATTTGATTATTTCTTTACACCCATTACACTTCAATCCCTACTTTTTTTCTTCCTTTCTCATTTCTTCTTCTCTACCGTACATCTACTTTCAAAAAGTGAGAATCATAGTGTTTTGATCATAAAGTAAAGTACTGGACGAATAAATGGTGATGAAGGACTAGCAAAAAAGTAAAATTGTGAGTTTTTTTTCTTTGTTTTTTATGTTTTCATTTTGTTTTTTAAGAGGGATGTTTGACTTTTATTCGGTGTACCAAAATCGAACAAAATCAAATAGTCCGGAATTACACTGCTGAACAAAAAATATATATATCCAATAATCCACTGCCGAACAAAAAATATTAGTTTAGTAACCTACTGCTTAATAAAAGTACATGTCCAGTAACTCACTAACTCACCACTAAACATTTTCAGTTTTATTTTTCTAACATTTTTATTTTTTTTGCTTTAAAGGATTATGCTTCTATTTATTGTAGTAAGGCTAGTAGTACATTTTTAATGGACTACCGTTATGAATTCATTACATGCGAGATTTGTTAGATTTATCTGCGTCCTAGTCATCCAATACTTCCAAAAGCAAGTAATTTGATTCATTTTCATTACTTGTGTACTAATGGATGAGAGAAAACATATACTACCCGTATTGATCAATTCCGTACGCTTGTCAATCCTGATGTAATAACTACCAAAACTATTAACATAGATGGATTGTGATAACATAGTAGTATGTTTTTATAGATGTTTGTATTCATAAATTTAAAGATATTTGTATTGATGAATTTTATGAATATTTTTATGGATGTATGCACATTTCATGTTTTTATAGATTCTTAATGTTTAAGGAAAATGAATCTGTAAACGTGCGGCAACAGATGGCTGAACAAATCTAGTTTGTTCGACAATATGACATCGAAATAATCCAAATTTTTTGGCAATGTATAACCGAACATGCCCGTCGTAAATTTAGAAAAAAAATAATGATAATAGATGGGGCTGGACAAATATAGTTTGTTCGGTAACATAACACTGGAGTAATTCAAAAGGAATAGATGCAATAAGAAAATTTTGTAAGGGCTTGAAAAGTGTTTAATTTAGGGTTAGTTTTAGTATTATAAAGGGCGTAATAAAAATTCAATTATTTCGCAAAGGTGTAATGAGAAAATAAGTGTAAAGAGATAAAATTGTAGCGTAGGTAGAATTTCTCTAAAAAAAAAAAAGTAAATTACACTTTGCCCTTTATATGTTTGGCCACTTTCACCCTTAAAGTCTATTTTTTTTCAAATTTTTCCCACTTTAATCCTAAAACTAATTTATGTTAAAAATTAGACAAAACATATCACAATCATGTGACATAAAAATATTTTATTATATATGATTCACATCATTGACATAAACTTAAATTCTAATATAAAAATATATTTTTTTATATTATGTGATAGTTATTGTGGTATTTTTTTGTCTAATTTTATACACACTTTAGTTTAGGAATAAATTAGAAAAAAAATAAACTTTACATGAAAAAGTGACCAAACATAAAAGCATAATAGAGGCCGAGCCTAATTTATCCTAAAAAATAATAAGAATTTGCCTCTTTTTGGGAGTGCACACATGCATTTCTCCAACATTCTATAAAAACCCTGTCGGACAAATTTACAGAGCTTTCTTTTGAGGTAATCTAATCCCCATTTGGAAGGCATGTGAAACAGATAGATAGATAGATAGATAGAAGGATAGATAGATAGGGGTGTGTGGTGAAAAGTGATGGTGGTAGTGTTTGCTACTTACAGACGGGTAATGTGGCAAGTAGTCCCATCGCAATCGCATTTGATCCCGGGATTGTAATTGCCATTCGTGGACTCGATGCTTGTTAAGTCTATGGCTGCTCCGCTGCATGGTTCTCCGCTTATATTCCATTGATTCGATGCCGATAAACCCCATTCTCCGAATATGGTATTCAAAGCATTCACTGCCAAACTTACATATTTTATTATACCAAACAAATATTTACATTACTAGTCTAATTCAAATGCTTACGAAGATCAAATAAACAAATCTAAACTGCATTTTAGATTTCAATTTCATACTCCAATATTTCTATTCTAAAAAATAATAAACTCCACTACACAAACCAGACACCCGTCTAGGGTGTGTATATTCACTTTTAATTATGATTTTTCTGTTCTTAATTATGATAATTTATTATGTTCTTAGTTATAATAATTTGGTATATTAAATATAATAGTAATTTAGTTATGATTTAAAAATTATTTAATTAAAGCCCATACCATAAGTGATTATAATTTAAGCCAAGTTTGCTTGGAGGTTTAGGGAATGTGATTGGATTGGTAATTCGTGAATTCTACCTATGCCATGTTTATTTGCAGGTAAATGACATGGGATTGCCAATCTTAACTCCAATCACATTCTTTACTTTTTACTAGTTAAAGTATGAAAAAAGTACACTCTTTATGCTTGTAAAAAATCACGTCTATCGGATATCGCTAAATACATAATCAAATCAGTTTTGTATAAAAATAGATGGTGTTATAGTTAACTGTTAACAAAAAAAAACTAACACGATCAGATAACTATAGATATCCAATTAGCGTGATTTTTTACAAACATATAGTACTCGATGAGTTCTACACATTGAACGATTCCGATTAGTAAAACGGGACCCGCGGCAGGCCCCCATGGGCCGAACAGAACCGACCAATTTTATGCCCGAAAAGTAGAGAATCAATCTCTTACACTACCCTTTGTCACGCTGCCCTTAAGGCTTCCAACCGTACGGCCTATTCCATCACTTTATTCCCCTATACACTTATTTATACAATTTTTTAATACACATTTTTCATAAAAAAGTCAAAAAATTAGCCTAAACATCCATATTTTTTCCTCAACTTTTTAATCAAAAAAGACAAAAAGTGCACTTATTTATGACATCTCAAACAACCCTTTAATTACTTTAGCTATTGTTGTGACGCCCCGAATCTACACTATTGGTTGCAGTCAAGGAGAGTCACTAATGAGTCCTATGGTCAATAACCAAGTAAGATTCCAGTTCGCCGAAAGAGTCAAATTAGCCTCCCTTCTAAGTCCGGCTTTCTTAGGCAGCGCATTACCCTTTTGACAGATCTTAAAAGGCATTGACACAAGGTCTCATAAGCAACGATAAGGTTCAAACATATACGAAGAATATAAATACATAACAACCACGAATATCCTTAATTCAAAAACTTGTTCCGTTACATTACATCCTAAGAGAATTTAAATCTTCACATGAGTCTTACAAAACAACAAAAGGAAATTTCTAACTTTACTAAGATAGCCAAAAGTCTTCGAAGGTTTCAGGCTCTTCGTCTCCAGCTATAAGTTCCTATTCGTCACTTGGCATGATACGCCGTGAACTTTGAATGCCCAGTAAACACACACACACCCCGTTCTTTTTTTCTAGTCCAATACACAATCTCAAATATAACAACAAGTAGTGAAGCATGATACTCAAAATAGATAAGCAAAGGGTTACAAGTTAGATGTTAGTAAACTAGAAATCCCCCCAAGAGATTTCGTCCTCCCAACCACAAGAATCGGACGCGGATTATTCGGTATGCCCCCTCTTTTGCTGCTTTGTTGCAGAACTAACATCGGATGCCTACCATCGGTTATATACCGCGTAGCGCCAACCGTAGGGCCTCAAAAGAGACGGTAATAATGGGCCTTACCCAAAGCCCTCCTCACACCAAACCACCTAGGGTCCGAATACAACCGCTCCGTTCAAGGGTTCCAAAAACCACTTGCACAAGACTTTAACTTCCAAGAAAGGAACGCATCCCAACAGTCCACACATCACACATTATCATCATTACTCAAGTGATCGAAAACCCAATATCATCCCAATTAAGTTTCACGTTAAGTTAAATGTTTTAAAACAAGGTTAGACCAACTTAATAAGATAATAATATCCACAAAAGCATACATCATTAAGATGAAGAAGATAAAGAATATAACCATAACACATATAATATCATGCCAAGATATGATCATAAGCTAATAAGCATCATCATGACTACTAGAGGATAAAACATTCATGCACAACAGAATTTCCAGATTCAATATCACATAAGGATTAGAATGAAAAGGGCTATTTTAGAATTTTTACCGGACTCGGCCTCCCTATGGTTTGTGGAGAATTTAATCTAGTTTCCAGAACATATTTCGAAAATGGGATAGAGAATTTAATCTAGTTTTCAGAACATAATTCGAAAATGGGATAGTTTTTCTAGATTTTAAGTTATTTAGAAAACACTCCAGTGCTGTCCAAATTCGTTGACCGTTACGAAAATTTGATTTTTTTGCAAATTGCTCACTGTTTTTCAATGAAACAAATTTTAGTTGAAAGCTAACTCCTTAAGGAAGATTTTGACATAAAATAGAGGTCCAGAATAATTTTCTACATTTTTCTAGAAACTTAGAAAGTTGGCTGTGAAAACAGATTTTAAGGCACAATACCCAAAACAAGAAGATTTGTGACAAAAGGGATCCACTAAGGAAAATTTTCGTCTCTTTTATGATGAAAACATGCTAACTAGCATATATCAATGACACATTTGAAAACAATATTTAGAACCCTTAAGAACATGTATTTGAAAAAGGAAAATGAAAGAGAAGGTTGTGTTGTGGCTTACTTGCTAAGCTTTGAACAAAATGGCTCTCTTCTCCCTTCCTCTTCTTCTCAAGACTTCTCTCTTGTTCTCCTTCCCCCCCTCTAGCCGAAAGTGTGTGTGTAAGTGTGATGCTTGTGTTTGCCAAGCTAGGGAGTGGTGATATTTATAGGCAATTTTGGTGTAAAATGACATAGAAGCCCACTAGTTGAAATTGAATGGACAAGCTAGAATTTACTTGGAGTTCAATGAATTAGGAGTGCTTAGGGAGCTTAACCTTGGGAAGTTCAATGAATTCGGAGTGATTAGGGAGCTTAACCTTAGGAAGTTCAATGAATTATATTTATATAGATCTCAATTAATTGATGGTACTTATAGTATAAGGTACATGTACTAGTTTTGGAAATTTTTTGAATTTAAATAAAGAAGTGAGGGCTTGAGGTTAAATTCATGTATTGGATGTAGAATTTAATTAAATTAGGCTACGGAACCTAATCCAACTAGGATATTCTGGTTTTGATAAAAAAAAATGCTAACAGACAAGATTCGAAATAATTCAAGTAACTAAGAGCTTTAAGAAAATAATTTAAACATTAGGGTTTTTAAAGATAAAACATTATTCAGGGGCTTCACAATTGTGTTCTCAAACCACACTCTTTATTTTAACTAATCAGTCAAACTAACTTAATTAATTTTTAAAACAAAAAATACTAACCGTTGATATTTTACTAATGTAAATTTGCAATAATAATAAATTTGCCCATACAAGCATACAAAGCTTGTAGAATAAGGAGAAAAAAAAATACAAAATATAAAATAAGTTATTCTATAATTCACCAAACATAATTGAAAGAACATATAAAATTGTTACATACACATATACATATATACAATATATAAAATCCCAATTTCAAGACATAAATATACAAAAATTCAAAACATATACATACATATTTGTTTGAAGAGCTTATATGGCTCTTTAATTGTAGCTAGCAAAAAGGTAGGATGGTAAAATAACTAACCCAATAGCCAATCCATTAGAGTCCAAAATTAAAATTGCATTGACTAAAATGCCCAACAAACCTTTTTTAACTGTCTTCTTAGAAATAGGACTATCAATCCCTTTCCATAGTGAGATTTGCACAGCCATGGGAGCGGTGGGGTTATTAGTCCACTCCTATGAACCCAAAAAAATCCAAAACCAAAAAAATCAAAAATCTTTTTCAAATCAGACTTTTTAATTCCAGATTAAAATAGTCAAAAAAATTAAAAAACTATCCCACTTCCCAAATCACACCAGAGCCAAATAAATGAGATCTTAATTTATTTATTTTTTAATTATGACTTTAATTATACTATTTGTAATAATCAAAATCACAAATAATATAACTTGCCTACGGTTCACACGTGGGCACCATAATAGCTCTCTCTGCTTCTTCCCGCCTTTCCCATGAATGAACAATTGGATTAAAAATTGATTTTATTTATTTATATATTCTTATTGTTTATAGATTGATATAGAATATTATATATCTGCTATTATTATAATCAGGGTAAACTATAGATATATCTTATGATTTTTTTTTTAAATACTAATTATCATCTATGATTTTACAAATTATATTTTACTTTTTGAATTTCTAATTTCATAATCAATAGTCATGTTATTAATAAATCATCAAATCAATTAACAATTTTTAATGATATCAGAAATATATTTTAATTAATAATTCAAATAATTTTATTATTGTATGAGGGAGTAGTTATGAATTTTATTTTTTTAATTAATTCTGTTAAATAAAAAATTATGACAAGAGAGTATTTATAATTTTTCGAATCATATGAAACAATTTGTATTTTAAATAAATCTGAAAATGTGTATTTATATTTTACTCTTATAATTAAATTAAAGAAAATATCACATCAATGGAGTATTGAAAAAATAATTACAAATTAATAAGAAATTTTATGAATATTAATAATTAAATTTTTAATTTTTTTCATAAGTTTATATTAATTTTTTTATACACCACTTGGAGGTAATAACCCCATTAAATTAAGCAAGCGGTCGAACTCTCTCCTAATGCTTTGGTTTGAACTCACCCAAACAGACGAGCAAGCAACTTAGGGTTATTTTTTACTCATATTATCTCTCACATTTATAACTTTTTTTAAAAAGATTAAAAAAAAAAAAATTTTAATTAATTTTTCAAAACAACCCTTACCTAAGGAAAAAAGGGACGAGTAGGTGGGCTTAAAAAGGGGTCGGAGAATTAATAGGGAAATCTCAATTCATTAGACCTTTCAATCCAATCAAATAGAAACCCAAGGGCCCCATATTCTAAAAGCATAGTTTGAATAAAATGGAATCAAGTTATAACAATTACAATTGCATGATGTTACAGTATTTGCATTTACACAAGAGTTATTTGACTAATATAAAGTGAATGTTGAAAAGAAAAACACAATTTGAAAGGAGAATTAAAAAACTATAAACGACGTCCATTGGTAGTTTTTTATTTTTATTTTTTTTGTAGATCCATGGTGACCTTGCCTCTAGCCACCACTTCCGATTCTCTTCTCTTCCCCTTCTTCTTCTCTCACCCCCACCACCGTCGTCTTCCTTCCGAAATCCCATATCTTCCATTGCAATTGCAAGTCCTCATCCACTGCCATTTTCTTTCTGGAATCGCAATCACGATTGTCACCACCGCCTTGCGATCTGAGAATCGCAATCTCTTTCTTCTTCATTCTCAGAGAGAAAGAGACAGAGAGAGAAGCGGAGGGTCGTGCAGTAGTGCGAAACCCTACATCTATAGGGTGGCGCGGCTAGAAAAGGGGGTCTGGCGGTTAGAGTAATATATTATTGTCTTATGGAGCATAAATCTAGAATGGGATCGCAAATTTATTGGTAACAGCGTTGGAAAATTGTCAGGTTTGGTAATCAAAGATGAAATGGCTTGAGAATTATAAGAGAATGTGCTGGAACTCTGAGATTCAGTAATGTCGACACCAAGATTGTAACTCTCAAACCTCTCTTGTTATGTCGATCAAAATCATTTTCCAACGAAGCACTCATTGAAATCAACGAAAGATACAGAAAGAGAGTAATGAAATTTAGGTTTTTTGCATTTTGGGTTTTCATAGTGGGGGTGGTAGAGATGGGTTGGTAAGGTTTGATTTGGATGATGGTTGTAAGATTTGGAAGGAGTCTGGGGATAACAGTGTTGGAAAAAATGGTTTTATAGTGACTTTAATATGAAATTAAAGTAGTCTTAACCACTGATTGAGGTGGGATTAAATGAGTTTAGATTCTTTATAACAAGATCTTTACACCACAAAAAAAAAATGACTAAAAACCATTACGAACTGAATGAATGTGCTGGAACTCTGAGATTCAGTAATGTCGACACCAAGATTGTAACTCTCAAACCTCTCTTGTTATGTCGATCAAAATCATTTTCCAACGAAGCACTCATTGAAATCAACGAAAGATACAGAAAGAAACTCATTTTCCTTAGGTTTTTTGCATTTTGGGTTTTCATAGTGGGGTGGTAGAGATGGGTTGGTAAGGTTTGATTTGGATGATGGTTGTAAGATTTGGAAGGAGTATGGGGATAACAGTGTTGGAAAAAATGGTTTTATAGTGACTTTAATATAAAATTAAAGTAGTCTTAACTACTGATTGAGGTGAGATTAAATGAGTTTAAATTCTTTATAACAAGATCTTTACACCACAAAAAAAAAAAGACTAAAAACCATTACGAACTGAATGAGAAATTGTCTCATAAAGTTTGCTTCATGAATGAGGTATTGAGAATAGTGTATATCCCATATTGATTGTAGAGGAAAGTATTGATGGGCATTTAAATCCCAAGTTTTGGATAAAGGCATGAGCCTTTTGGGGCATCTAAATTTTTCGAAAGAAGGGAGTTATGGATGCTTCAAGGTTAGGTTTGGGCCAAAACTATGTCCAAGTTGGTTATGCAAAAATTGTCACACGCGTGTGTCACCTGCCCGACCGAACTGGGCTGGGCCATGGTTTGTAATTAGTGGATCTTGGGACTTGGGGCTTCAGGGTTGAGGCTTGCTGGAATGAGTTAGGTTTGGGCTAGGTCGGATTGGTGGCTCATCAACCTAATCTTTTTGGGCTAAGTTTATTTGGTGGATGCAGATATACACACATGTCTATACTGTGCGTAACCTCTACACTTAAGATAGTGATTTACACCATCAGGTTTCCTTGCATTACTTCTTCAGTTTTGCAGAAATTGAATTCTGCATTTGTTATAGAAAGGCTCCTCCTCTCTCTCCCATTGTGTATAAAAGAAGACCTCCTTCTTTGGTTTTAGGTATGGAATTTTTGGCTCTCATATTATACAATCAGTCTACTCCTATATTCTTCTTTCTGTGTGAGAGAATGCTATTATTGTCAGTTCGCCAAAGCTAAAACAGAAGGTGCTTCTGCGTTAGCAGGTCTAAACCGTCGTATCTTGGGAGACAGACACCGACATACCTCTAGCACCCACAGTGAGACGGCAAATCTATTTTAAGAATATTGTGGTACCACACAGGCTTCGGTTTGATTTCTTTTCTTGTTTATCTTGTTATGTATTTATGTTCATCTAATTGTTGTAAATTCCAGCATAAGTTCTTGTTTTGTAATTTAAATTATTAAATATGAATTTGTTTGTTTTTTTATTTAATTACACAATTTGGACAACAAGCAGCACGGTGAGGAGGGTTTATGGGGGCGGTGGATGTTATATATACTACTGTTGGGAGATGGTGGTAGTTAGTGGAAGGTGTTGTGATAATAGGGTTGTAAGTTCAAGAAGTGGCGGGTAATGGTCGAGCATTTTTTTAAAAATATATGTATATTTATATAGTAAATAGTAAATTGACCAACATATCCTTTATCCGTTAATTATTATATGTACCACAAATAAATGGATAATTGGAACTATATCTATTTTGAAAATTCTGTTTGGTTTAACTTTGGAAATGTGATTCCACCCTTATGTTTCAATGCTTTTTTTGGTTTAAGTTTTCAAAAATTGATTTCAAGGTCACATTTCAACACTCATATGAGAACATGTTTGGCAGAGGAGAGAGTTTTTGAATTTTAAATTTTGAAAAAAGTGGATTGAGTCTATCCGGTCGTCGGCCCGGACATCCGACTGGTAGACCGGAACATTTTTACTTTTATTTTTTTGCAATTGGCACTTGTTATTTGAAAAAAAAAATTATATTTGTTTTTGATATTTTTTAAATATAGAAATTATTTTTTTTAGACCAAAATGACATATTATTTGGCCATTTATTTAAAATTAACAAAAAAAAAATTAAATAAAAATTGATTTGTCATAGTAATTTTGAAAAAAATTAAACAAAACAATTAAAAAAAATTCCAACCAAATATACAATCAAAAGTAATTTTAAAGCACTAGCTGAATATTTTTTTCTAACAAAAAATAATATACATTTTTTAATATTTTAAATAAAAAAAATATTTTTGGAATTTTTTAAATAAACAAATTATTTTTTTCAATAATTATTTTTTCGAATTAAATTTTAAAAAGAGTTTGGTTATGAGTTTTGAATAAAATTTTCAACAGAGTTTTAAGTTGTGTGTTTGGTTATGATTTATAAGTTTTTAAAAGTTTCGAAAATTCTTTTCAAAACTCATAATCAAACAACTTTTCTTATTTCAAAACTCATTTCAAAAATTCAAAACTCAATTCAAAATTTAATTCAAAACTCTTTTCAAAACTCATAACCAAACAATTTTTTTTTTCAAATCATAATTCAAAAACTCACCAACTCAAAATATAACTCCATTTTCAAATCATAATTATAAAACTAAACTAAATGCAACTTGAGGTTTGTACACACTAAAAATTTAGGATTTAATTTGTTATTAAGATTAGATCTTAAGTAGTCTCTCTCTCTCTCTCTTTTGTGTGTGTGTGTGTTTAATTTTTTTTAAAAAAAAAGAAAGATCCAGTTTTAATGCACTGTAAAATGCATCTCTAGAAAGGATTCATGGTCAAAATAAGTTGAACTTCATCTAAATCCCATCTTAGTCTTTCAATCTCATTTCCATTACAACATCTTGAAAAATCTAAAATCTTTGAGATATTGATTCGTGATTATGTTTCAATTTTAAAAAGCGAATACCAATCCTAATCAAACAATATATAACAAATCGACACAACGATTTAACGAGAAAAAAATCACAATTGGAGCACCTCCAATTGTAATAAAAAAAACCATGGGCCAAAGTTAAAAAACCGTGGGCCAAAGTTATAAAACAATCCACTAGAAGACAAAAAGGAATTATACAAGTGTACCCTCAATTACCTAACGAATCCACGCCTGGGTTTCGTGGTTTAATATTATTATCCATGTCTTGTCTTCCCCTCATTTGTCTTTGAGATTGAGTATTGGAATGTCTTGGGCATGTTCGGGGCAGGTTAGTTGTTAGTTGTTGTTGTTGTCCAAAAATTAACTTTTTCGCTCGAGTGAGGCTTCTTGCGCTCGAGCGAGCCTTGTGAAGTTTGCTTCTTCACTCAAGCGAGGTTTCTTGCGCTCGAGCGAGTTTTGAGGGTTCCCAATATTTTTCCCCAGACTTGCAAAACTTCTTGAAAGGTAATGTTCACTCTTGTACTTGAGCGACGATGTGCGTCTGTAAAACTTTTGGGAGCATGTATTCTGCGCTCGAGCAAGGTCACTTATTGTGTCTGGTCGCTCGAGCGAGTCTCACGTATATCAGTTCGCAGCAGCTCATTTTTACACATAATTTTTGTATCTTTTCACCCCAAAACCCTAAATTGGCACTCTCTCTCTCTAAAACACACACTTTCTCTATAAATACTCCTTGATCTAAGCATCTCTCAACCCTAGTCCCTTTGTTAAAGAGTTGGAGCATCTCAAGGACTTTCTTTTAATCCGAGTCAAATCGCGTTTGGGGCATTTTTGAAGCTCTTCTTTATCTCTTTTGAGCTTCTACACTTGAGGTAGGGACATTCTATACCTTAATATGGTTTTTAACCTAGGTATTTGTTGTTATGCATAAATGATGGGATTTGTGAGGATTTGGGTAAAGTTAGGGTTTGGTTTTAAAATTTAAATAGGGGTTTTCCATGTTGGCTTTACAAAATGACTATGGGGCCTTGTACATGAGATTCTCTAGTGTTAAAATAGCGAGATTTAGCATTTGGGTTGATACTTGAAAAAAAAAAGGAAATTTCCCTAATATGAGTTAAATGAATATTTCATATAAATAATGGAATTGATATGAGATATGGGAAATGTGAAATTGAAAGGGTGTATGAATGAATGGTGTAATTGGATTTGTTAAATCACTCACCTATGAAAATTTGATAAATTATCTATTATAAAGAGTTTATATCTGTTTAGAAATATCTGTTTGGGCTATCGGTGAATGATAGCTATGATTGTTGTAGAAATTGCATGAGGATTAGGTGAATTGAAACTAATCACTTAATTTATGTCATTGAATATGACGGTATAATTGAAACATTGAATATGTGTGGTGGATAGTCATTGTATATGTTGATGCTTTTAATACATTGAATATGTATCATTGTTTGGAAGGAAAAATGGGATGTACTCCATTGTTTGGGAGGAGATAGAGGATGGACTTCATTTAAAATTAAGTTGGCTGGAGTGTTTAGGGTGAAAGTCCTGAAACCTTATATATATGTGGGTGCCGATTCCCTCGGAAGAAAATTCCGTAAAATGATATGTTGAAGTGTTTTGAATGATAGTTGTTGTTGAATTGTGAACTAATGAATTGTAGTTTCATTTGGTTTGTTTAGATGACATTGAACTTGACTCATGAATTGATTTAAAATGAATGAATGGAAATGGGTTGAGATGTAAATATCTATGTTGAATGGTCATGAAAGGATGCAAGTCGGTTATGTATATTGAGCATTTATTTGACACTTATATCTTAGTTAAACCTCATATATTGTGTTAGTTTATCTCTATTGGGCTTTGGCTCACCCTACTTGGGAAACCATTTTCAAGTACAGGTGACATGCCTTCTCCAAGGACGTAGCTTGGGAGGACTTAGGAGCTGGAGGCTCTGTTTTTGTTATTTTTGTGTTTAAATGTTATTTGAAGCCAAAGGCTTTAAATGTATAAGCTTATGACTCTCTTTGTTTTAACCAAGTATTATCTTGGAAAAGTGTAAGCCCGTAGGGCATTTATTTCATTGTTATTAACATGTATTACATGCTGTAGATTCAGGATGAATGTTTATGAATGTATAATGCATGTAATATATTTTGTAATAGAAACTCTGATGAATGAAGTATATCATTTTATTATGTTCATAGATCTTGTGGAATGGATTATTTGTATATTATTTTGAGGGCGTTACAAAACATATAGGCTAACCACTCGAGCGCAACATTCACTGCTCGAGAGGTACAACTTGCTTATCAGAAGTTCAGTTTGTAGGTAGAGATACTGAATTCGCATCTAAACACTTATAGTCAGCGATGTGGCAAACACAAACATAATTTGGGTTGAATTCGCATCTAAACACTTATGTCCTCACAAAACTAAAAAGTGAATAAAATTACAACTGAAAGGAGTTTTGTCAAACAGAGATTGCCAATTACAAAAACCTAACACATCTCTTATTATTTAAAAGTTCTAAATGCAATTTAAAATTTTAGTTGGTCACCCCAAAACATCTAATTAATTCCACTTTTACCCATTTCACCCACTTGTTGTTGGGATTGTCGCCACTGTTGAAGCCTTCTCTGTTGCCGCTTCCACCTCTAGACACTGACCACTCCTTCTCAACCATTCACCACCCCTTTCCTTTCCCTCGCCGTCCCCACTTTTACTTTTTCTTCTCCCTTCTCCCCATAAGGTTTCACAACCTCTTTCCAAAAGCCTATGAGGGAAAGGAAAAGAAGAATAAGGGATGATGAAGGAGGGTTTGTGACTAGCCACCACTATTGGGTATACCTTCTTAATAGAGTATGGGACCTAATTGGTTTATTACAAATATTTAATTTGGTTTGGTGTTGATTATAATATATTTTCTATATATTATATCCAACTTTTGGAAACCCAATAGGCATTTAATAATCTGTTTGGTAACAAATAGGACTTTGATAAAAAAAATCCAAGAGATAACAATATTTTTAGATTGTTTTATCTTTGAAAGGGGCGGTGCCTATAATGACTGATTTATCATCGGTACTGTGCTGGGTGCATTTTTCAATTGGTGACTAAGATTGGTAAATGCTGGGTGCTTGATTTGTTGATGCTGTTGTTGTCTCTGCTTTTGAAGCTGTTTTGGGTTATTATTTTGGGTTATTATTTTTCAATCTCATGAACATACCTCACATTGAGGAAACCACGTAAAAATTATTATGTCGTTATTGATTTAATTTTTTTGCATTAATTTTTATTTCCATTGATTGATTTACTTGTGAAAAATTATCTATTTTCCCTAACAATTAGTATCAGAGCATACAACTTATTTATGTAAATCAATGAAGGGGAATGTGGTTCGTATGTCTAGCTTTAATGGAAGCAATTGGGTAACTTGGAAAACTAAAATGGAGGACCTATTATTTTGTAAATATTTGTATGAGCCTATTGAGGGTAATAGTGGCAAACCCGATGGCATGAAAGATGATGAATGGAAAAAGCTTAATCGAAAAGCTGTGGGTATTATTCGTCAATGGATTGCTGATAGTGTGTTTCATCATGTTGCTACCGAAACTTTGGCACATGATTTGTGACAAAAATTAGAAGGTCTTTATGACAAAAAATCTGCCACAAATGGAGCTTTTATGTTTCGAAAGTTGTTTAATTTAAAATATAAAGATGGTAGCCCCATTCCGGAACATTTGAATGAAATAAAGAGTATTGTTAACCAACTTGCTTCTATGAAATGTTTTTGATGATGAGTTGCAGGCTTTGATACTACTTAGTTCTTTGCCCGAAAGTTGGGAGGCTTTAGTTGTGACGGTTAGTAATTCGGCACCCGATGGAGTTGTCACAATGAGCCAAGTCACTAGTAGTTTGTTGAATGAAGAAACTATAAGAAAATCAGCAGGTTCTTCTCATTTAGAGGCATTCGTTGTGAGAGGGCGAAGCAAAACAAGAGGGAGAAGTAAGACTCCTCATGGTCATGATCAAAGCTTTGACAAATCAAGAGATGGTTCTTTTTCAAAGAAAGACATTGAGTGCCATTATTGCTATGAGAAAGGGCACATGAAGCGGGAATGAGAATGCCGAAAGCTCAAGAGCAAGGAGAAAATGCGTGACAAAAGTGTGGATAAGAAACAAGAAAACACAACAGCGGCTACTACCGATGGTGATCTCATGGTTGTTTGTGAAGATGATTGTGTCAATTTTGTAAGCCAAGAGAGCAATTTGATGATTGATTCTGGCGCTTCTTTTCATGTGACTTCTTGAGTTGATTTCTTCACTACCTATACTAAAGGAGATTATGGGTGTGTTTGAATGGGTAATAAAGGCTTTTCTAAGGTTGTTGGCATAGGTGATGTTTGCTTAGAGACAAATTTGGGCTGCAAGTTGTTGCTTAAAGATGTGAGGCATGTTCCAAATATTCGCCTCAATTTGATCTCTACCGGGAAGCCAGATGATGAAGGCTACAACATCAAATTTGATGATGGAAACTAGAAGCTCACAAAGGGTTCTTTGGTGGTGGCTAAGTGCAAGAAGACTCACACACTTTATTCGATGCAAGAAAAAATTTGTAAAGGTGTTATCAATACACTTGAGGATGATACTTCTACCGAATTGTGGCACAAGCGGCTTGGGCACATGAGTAAAAAAGGGTTGCGAGTTTTGTTCAAGAAAGAGCTTCTACTCGATTTGAAAGGTACACATCTTAAAACTTGTGTTCATTGCTTGACAGGAAAACAACATAGAGTTTTTTTTTATAAAAATGTTGCTTTTAGAAAAGAAAATGTTTTGGAGTTGATTCATTTAAATGTTTGTGGTCTTTTAAAAGTTAGAACACATAGTGGTGTACTTTTTTTTGTTACTTTCATTAATGATTATTCAAGAAAAGTTTGGGCTTTTGCAATAAAAAAACTAAAGATTAAGTTAGATATGTATTTAAGCATTTTCAGGTCGTGGTTGAAAGAGAAATAGGGCCGAAATTGAAGTACATACGAATAGACAATGGTGGTGAATACATTGGGCCATTTGATGAATATTGTCGTAGCTAAGGTATTCGGCATCACAAGATAGTCAAGAAGATTCCTCAACAAAATGGTATTGCTAAGAGAATTAACCGCACCATTGTGGAAAGAACAAAGTGTCTGCTTTCATATGCTAAATTGCCAAGATCCTTTTGGGGTGACGTAATGAGGACTTCGGTTGATGTGATCAATTTGCTTCATTCCTATCCTTTGACTGATGATGTTCCTGAAAGAGTTTGAACTGACAAAGATGTGTCTTATGAGCACTTGAGAGTGTTTGGTTGTCGAGCCATTGTTTACATTCCAAACGATGAGAGGTCAAAGCTTGATAGTAAGTCAGAAACAATGCATTTTTCTTAGCTATGGGTGTGATGAATTTGGTTATAGATTGTAGGATCTGGTCGACAAGAAAGTTATTTGAAACCATGATATTGTGTTTCTTGAAGACCAAACAATTGAAGACTTTGGCAAATGTGATCAACCAGAGCCAAAAACTAATGATCTTATTGACATGGATCTATCTCCTTCATCTTCAGTGGATGATGAAAATGTAGGAGATGTGCATTCACCTATTGAAGATGTGGAGGATGATGCTAATCCTAATAAAGTTGAGTCCAAAATTGAGGAAGAGCATCCAACTCAAGAACCGTTACCACAACTTGAGTTGAGAAAATCTACAAGGGACCAGAAACCTTCTAAAAAGTATCCTTCCAATGAACTTGTGTTAATAGTAGATCAAGGGGAGCCCGAGAGTTACCAAAAAGCAATTGAGCATGCAAAGAAAAGTGATTGGAAAAAGGTCATGGAAAAGGAAATGAATTCCTTTCTTGAAAATCACATTTATGATTTGGTAAAGTTGCCTAAGGGAAAGAAAATTCTGAAAAATAAGTGGGTCTTCAAATAAAATAATGATGGCAAGAATCTAACGTACAAGTCACGCCTTGTTGTGAAAGGCTTTGGGCAAAAGAAATGTATTGGCTTTGATGAAATTTTCTCGTCAGTTGTAAAGATATTTTCTATTCAGGTTGTACTTGGCATGGCCGCAAGTATGAACCTTGAAGTTGAACAACTTGATGTAAAGACCACATTTCTTCATGGTGATCTTGAAAAAGAAATTTGCATGGAGCAACTGGAGGGTTTTGTGCAAAAAAAGAAAGAGAAATTTGTTTGCAAATTGATTTTTTTTTATGGCCTTAAGTAAGCACCGCGGCAATGGTATAAAAAATTTGACTCTTTCATGATGAATAATAATTTTTTTAAAACCACTTCACGTTATTGTGTGTTTGTGAAAAAAATTTCGGATGTCAAATTTATTATTCTTTTGCTTTATGTTGATGACATGTTAATTATGGGTCAAGATTTTACCATGATTAATAAGTTGAAGTTAGAGTTGAGTAAGTTTTTTGCTATGAAAGATTTGGGACTGACAAAGTAAATACTTGGTATGAAAATTGTTCGTAATTCCAAAAAATTGCTAATTTGGTTGTCTCATGAAAACTACATTGAGAAGTTCTTGAGAGGTTCAACATGGATAAAGCTATAAAATCTAAGTTATAAGTAGAATAATTTTATGGAATAGATTAGTAATTAAATTAATTTATATTGGTCATTTAGTAATATTAAGGAATTAGTTATGAGATGGTATTATAATTTCTATAACTTAGATGGACAATTTTGCAATTTTAGAAAAACTAGGTTAAATGAGCAAACATGTTTTGCTTCAAGTCTTGGAGGAAAAAATAGAGGCCTCGGCAGGGGTTTTTTGAAGGCTGCCGTAGGGTTCAAGGAAGGAAAAAAGAAGAAGAAGAAAACGAAGAGGGAAGATTCATAGAGCGGTAAGATTTATTTTATTGTATTCCTATCTATGAATTTAGTTTCGATATATCAATAGATGATTTGTATAGGGACATATGATTAAATAAATATATTGATGTAGTCTATGTTGGGAGTGTCGATTTCGTCAGACTTTAGAGTGTATTTTGCATTCAGTTTGGGTGGTTGTATTTTGGGATTGATATGTGATGGGTTAAGTTTAATGGTGGTGTGTTTGTGGAATACAAGATTGACTGTAAGCAGTTACAAATTTATACATATATATATATATATATATAAATAACACTGGAATAATATAAATTGAGAATTTTTGAAGCCATGATGGCTCTGTTTTGATGCTGAAGTGTGGGAGTTCTTGATAGACTATTGGATTAATTTATTTTATTGTTGTTACAATGAAAGGAATGATGGGTGCAAACAATAATTGTTTATGTGGTATAATATTTTATTAGGTTTGTGAGATTGAGGTGATCTTGGTAGTTTGAGATTAGTTTGGAAGATATTATTTTAGCTGTTTGAGGTAAGTAACCCTCTATCACTGTTGGTTCATTTTTATTCCTATCGAATCGTTGGAAATTATAAATATTTATTTATAGCCTTCCTATTCCCTTAAAATAAAATATGGGTCAAATATAAAACAACATCGGATATTATTATGAAATTTATTTGAATATTTTGTGAAATTATTCTGAAAATTGTACCAAATGTTTATTTTGAACATATCGAATATTTATTTAAAAGTTGTGTATTGTTTGAATTCTGAACATCACTCTAGTCTGACTATGATTTGGACCCTAGCCAATAGGGGTTATTTATTGGGACAAAAACTAATTTCTTTTGGGGCTTCACCACCGGCCTATGTGTGGTTCTGGGTTTGGTCATATGCTAAGTGACCATAGTCACCAAGGCTTGAGTTTTGTAAATCAAATCATTGAACTATCTGAATATCGAACCATCGATTTGAACAACGAAATTACTTTGAATTATCTTATTATCTTTTCAATTAAAATGTATTGTTACATTGTTTATTTTCAGCTATGAAACCATCTTACAAAATAATTGTTCATTTATTGAATTGTAGCGAAAATATATTTATTGGTTATCGATTATTTGTTTTTTGTATACTTGATCCACCTAGTAGTGATAGTTATTTGCTAGGCTGTCTAGCTTACCCATATTTTATTTTATTTTTTAGATTCTGAAGAGTAAAGCTATGCGGGTTTTTACTTATGGGAGTACCGATAGTAGGACTATGATTTAAGTTACTTAGATTACTATTTTGTTAGTGGATTATATTAATGGACTTGGCAGACAATTTCATTTGATAAGGATCGTTTATTATTTATGGATTTTGGCATTATGACAATTAAAGATTTAATTTGAGTATTTTATATTGTTGTTTTATTTGATTGGACTCTTAGCCTTGCATGCTCACTTAGATGAGTGTACGGCATTGTCACGGAGCTTGGGGCGTGACAATTTTGTGGTATCAGAGCCAAGTTGTAATTTTGAAGGCTAGTATAGAATAGTGGTGAGATTGGATAAATGTAGGATTGTGAACGCTTATAATTTGGTATATTGTTAATTTTATTTATATGGATTTGAGAATGGCGTAAAATGATGTTTTATTATTGATGCATATAGGTTGCAATGGAACATGAGGAGACATTGGCAAATATGGCTAGGAATACACACCAGGGTCAGACGAATCGGCAGACTGGTAATAACAACTGGCGAGGGAATGTGACTAATAATGGTAGTGGTTCTCAAGTGGTTAGAGGAAATCAGGGGGCAAGAGCTGGGATAACAAGAACGAGCTGCAATCCCCCATCCAAGTGCTTCAAATTTTGGCCGGGGTGGTACAATAACAAACCACCATAGATAATAACTTGACCAGACTTATGGAGCAACAACAACGGTTACAGTTGGGAGTTGGGCCACAACTGAGGCCACGTTGTAACTTTACTGAGTTTAAGAAGATAGCCTTGGCATTTGAGAGAGCCATAGACTCTTTGGAGGCTGAAAAATGACTGATAGAAATGGAAAAGTTGTTTCCTATTTTTGAGTGTACGGATGATCAGAAGGTGACTTATGCCGTGTTTATGCTACAAGGGATAACTAATGATTGGTGAAAAATGGAGAAGCGCATATATGAGCACGATGCTAACCCATATAGATGGGAAAGGTTTAAGAATGCATTTAATGAGAAATACTTCCCTAGGAGTGTTCGTCTACAGAAACAGAGGGGATTTTCAAAGTTAGAGCAAGGAAATAAGACTGTTGCAGAATATAAAGCCGAGTTTACAAAGTTGTCTAAATTTGCACCAGCATTTGTAGCAGACGAGGATAGCAGAGCTTGAAAGTTCGAAGGTGGGGTAAGAATAAACATTATGTAACAGGTGGTTCCTTTCAAGTTAACTACTTTTGGAATAGCGTTGAATGGTGTTGTTATAATATATATATTTTTATATATTATATCTAACTTTTGAAAACCCAATAGGCATTTAATAATCTATTTGGTAACTGCTAGGGCTTTGATAAAAAGCCCAAGAGACAACAATATTTTTTGATTGTTTTATCTTTGAAAGGGGGGGCAACTATAATGATTGATTCATCCTCGGTACTGTGCTGGGTGTATTTTTCAATTGGCGACTAAGATTGGTAAATGTTGGGTGTTTGATTTGTTGATGCTGTTATTGTCTCTGATTCGAAGTTGGTTTGGATTATTATTTTGAGTCTTCTACAACTCTGTTTCGAAAATTTTTGTTTCCTCTTGTTAATTTTACGTAATTGTTTTTGTTTTTTCTTATTTATTTGTAATTATTTGGAAGTCACTTAAGGGTGATTTATGAGACTATTCGTGTCTCGTTTGTAATCGTTTAGAAACTTTTGGTTGATAGTGGAATTGAATTTCAATTCCGTAGACGTACCTCACATTGAGAAAATTACGTAAAAATTCTTATGTCATTATTGATTTAATTTTTTCACATTAATTTTCATTTTTATTAATTAATTTATTTGCGAAAAATCATATATTTTCCCTAAGAAACTACTACACACCACTTCACTGCAAAGCCATAACCATCTAAGGCCCATCTCCACAAATTCTTTCACTCCAACCATTGACAGCTACTACCACAAAACGTATTACCATCATTGTTGGAATTTTGTTCAAGTTTTAGATCTGAATGATCAACCTTTGTTCAAACATAGTCTTGTTCAATCTCTGACATCCAAACCAAAGGATATTGTTCGATCATAGAATGTCTAACCACTAGCCACGATTTGCAAAATCGAACTTCTGTTTTTGTCTCTCCTTCGATGATGATGGGTGGTGGCGTTGGGTGCTGAGAAAAGGGCTAGGTGGTAGTGTATAGAGTGAGAAATTACATTTTAGGATTTGTCCAAAATAAAATTTTGATGAAGGAATAAAATCATAATTAAAAAAATCACTTAGGATTTTTGATGTGGGTAAATAGATGCCCCAAAAGTCACCTTGCAAATATACGATCACTTAAAAAACAGAAAAAAGTTGATAGAATAATTTACATCCAAACGTCTGGAGTTGCTTGTAGTTGTTGAAAAGGCACCTTTCAAAAGCCTTAATTAAAAAAAGAAAGGTTATATTTTAGTTTATTTGAAACTATTTTTCAAGATCACCAAACACTTCAAATCTGTTAAAAACGTTTTTGTTATTATAAGCAACCTTGTTTAATCATATATACTGGAGTGGGGGAGCCCATCAATGGAATCACCCCATCAATCAAAACAACTTGTTATTTATCATAAACTTTAGAACTAGAAAATTAAAATGAAAAAAAAAAACCATGACTACAAGAGAGAGAGAGAGAGAGAGAGAGAGAGAGAGAGAGAGAGAACCTTCAGAAGGAGTTGTAGTACCATTTGTCTGAGCTTGAGCTCGAGCTATCTGAACCAGGCCAAAGATGGAAAGCAAGCAAAAGGCCAAGACATAGAATGATGGTGATTCGGCCATGAGTTTCAACTTCCTTGGTTAGGTATGAATGATTTTTGAGCTATGGCTTCAGGACTCTTAACGCAATTGTTGCCTTTATAAGATAGTATAGACATACGGAGAGAGAGAGAGAGAGAGAGGTTTCAAGATTGGACAGTGGAAAATATCTAACATATTGCATATATAGCATTATTATTTTTTTCCGATATGTTAAAAATATATATATAGCATTATTGATTGCAAATTATCCAACTCAAACATGTAAATCTCACAGCTAGATGAAAGTTTGGTACTCATTAATTTCTTACATCTAATTCTTCTTAGTTTGAAATTTTAAATATAATTATAATCTTAAATAAAAGTTACAGAAAATAATCAATAATGTTATAGAGTCTAAAATAACTTACTCAAAAAGTTATTAGAAAATGAAAATTGTAAACCAAATTCACTATTAGTGAGACTTATATTAAGATTATCTACACGCTACACACTTCAGTTTTGAGACTCTCCCTCGTTTTTTTATTTTAAATATTCAATTAGAATGATTTAATTATGATATTTTACAAATAAAACTTAGTTTTTTTTATTTTTTTAAATAAAAAAATCCATTTTGAACACAACAAAAAATTCTGCCTTTCATTTATGGGAAGCTTCTATTTGACATTAACACTTGTATTTTGTGAAAAAAGACTTGCAATAAAGAAATCGACAATGATTTAGAGCACTAATTTTGGTACTCTAATGGAGCACTAATAACATGGCAAGGAGGAAAAAAAAAAAGAAAAGATCAAAACATCACATCACAGTAGGTGGGACCCACTGCCAACTCATTAGAGCTTGCTTTAGAGCTCAAGAATTAGAGCTCAAGAATTAGAGCTCCAAAGCATTTTTCTAAAGAAATATTAAGGTAGTGTAACTAGAAAGTTTCTCATTTATGTGGTATGTACAAAGGCCCTGTTTGGTAGAGCGGTGGGAAAGTGCTCATAGCTTATGCCTAAACAGCTTATAGCTTATAATCATGAACATAAGCTGATTTCTGACTTATAAATTAAGCATCTCCTGACCCACTCAAAGAATAAGCTGATTTCTGACTTCCAAAAAGTTATAAGCTATAAGTTATAAGTTAAAGCAAACACATCAAAATAGCTTAAATTAAGTTAAAAGCTGAAATAAGCAGCTTTTAAGCTGCACCAAACAGGCACAAAAGACCCCAACACATGCATGTAGGAAAGGCCAATTTAGGATTAGGAATTAAACGTCTAATAAATTTATTTTTCCCAGCAAATAATAGTGTGGAAATTCAAATCATTGTACCAAAATATTTCAAATGATGATGATGAAAGTTTTTTTTTTTTTTTTTTTTCAAAAAAAAAAAAAAAAAAAAAGAAGCATAGATCAAAAGCAAATATTTTTATTAATTTATTCTGGTTAGGAATTCTAGATTGGAGAATGGACTAATCGTAAGAAAGCAAGCCTACCTGATGGATGGTGAATGAACTGAAGACAATGACAATACTATGATCATTGACTATATTTACATATATTTATGTATTGAAAGGTGTTTATCATCTCATTGATAATATAAAGAAAAATGCTATGAATTTCACCTTACAAATTCCGAATGTATTCCGAATAAGAATTGTGTAGTTAAGATTGAATTTGTGTAGTGTGGGATTTATGTATAGAATAAATATAAATCATAAGATGACTATTCTGGGTAATTTTTAGATAGTTAATTTTGAATTTGTAATATTACTATAATATAAATGAGTGACTAATGCAATAATTATATATGAATTAACAAATAATTTTTAATACATTATTATGATGGCCCTAGCATTGTTGGAATTTAAAATCGTCAATACATAAATAATATATTATGCATAAAATACATTTAAGGTCTCTAAAGTGTACGCTCACTGGAACAAAAATAAAAAAATTATGTCATTTTGGTTGATATTTAAGTTTTTTTTTTAATTAATAAAAATCAATTGTTAATTATTATATTAGTTCGGAAGGAAGTTAAATATCAATTTCTTTCTTGCAAGTGCTTAAATGTTACTTTCATGTTATAAACTACAAGGCAATGTACATTTAAGTTTTAATTTTATAAATTTTATTTTTATTATGTCAAATTTGATTAATTTTTAATGATTGTGTAAATCATCAAAGAAATGACAATAAAATACATATACACTGTCTAAATTTTGTTTCATGTGACTTTGCCCTTTAAAATTTTTGTTTATCTAATTTCAATCCTAAATTTTTGAGTTATATATATTTAAATGACTGAAATTTAGAGAGAAAAATCATTACGTGAGGATTTCTGAATGGCGTTGGCTTCTGTCCAGTCCTTAATCGGACTGGACCGTACTGTTGGCCCCGTGGGGGCTCACCATGGGTTCCGTTTTGATAATCTGAACCATTCAATGTGTAGAAATCGTCGAGTACTATAAGCCTGTAAAAAATCACGTTAATTAGATATCGGTAGCTATGTGATCAAATCAGATTTTTTTCAACCGTTAATTTATTCACCGTTCATTTTTTTTTTTATACAAAACTGATTTGATCACATAGCTACCAATATTCAATTAACGTGATTTTGTACAGATTTATAGTACGCGACGAGTTCTACACATTGAACGGTTCAGATTATCAAAACGAGACCGGTGATGAACTCCCACGGGTCCAACAGTATGATCCAATCCGATTAAGAACTGGACAGAAGCCAACGCCATTCAGAAATCGTCACGTAATGATTTTTCTCTCTAAATTTCAGTCATTTAAATATATATAACTCAAAAATTTAGGATTGAAATTAGATAAACAAAATTTTAAAGGGCAAAGTCACATGAAACAAAATTTAGACAGTGTATATGTATTTTATTGTCATTTCTTCGATGATTTACACAATCATTAAAAATTAATCAAATTTGACATAATAAAAATAAAATTTATAAGATAGTATAGACATACGGAGAGAGAGAGAGATAGCGAGATAGAGAGACAGAGGTTTCAAGATTGGACAGTGGATAATATCTAACATATTGCATATATAGCATTATTATTTTTTTCCGATGTATTAAAAATATATATATAGCATTATTGATTGCAAATTATCCACCACAAACAAGAAGTAAATCTCACAGCTAGATGAAAGTTTGGTACTCATTAATTTCTTACATCTAATTCTTCTTAGTTTGAAATTTTAAATATAACTATAATCTTAAATAAAAGTTACAGGGTCGGCCTAGTGGTGGAGGCTTGGGACTTAGAAGTTTGTTCCCCTCTAGGTCTCAGGTTTAAAACTTCTTAGGTGCTATCAACTCTTGTGTTGGACCAGGCCATACGGAGCTCTGCTCTGGCTTTAAATGGGCCCCTGCTAGTGGACGGTGGGATTGGTCCCCCTAAGTTATCAAAAAAAATAAATAAAAGTTACAGAAAATAATTAATAATGTTATAGAGTCTAAAATAACTTACTCAAAAAGTTATCAAAAAACGAAAATTGTAAACCAAATTCACTATTAGTGAGACTTATATTAAGATTATCTACACGTTACACACTTCAGTTTTGAGACTCTCTCTCGTTTTTTTATTTTAAATATTCAATCAGAATGATTTAATTATGATATTTTACAAATAAAACTTAGTTTTTTATTTTTTAAAAATAAAAAAAATTCCATTTTGAGCACATCAAAAAATTCTGCCTTTCATTTATGGGAAGCTTCTATTTGACATTAACACTTGTATTTTGTGAAAAAAGACTTGCAATAAAGAAATATTAAGATAGTGTAAGAGCATCTCCAACGCTTAACTTTTTTTTTCATCAAATCTGATGAAAAAAATGACGATTTTTTCAATTTGATACGAGGCGCTACAACGGTGAGCATCAAAGCAAAATTAGGGAGGTGGTCGACCGGGTGGTCGACCGGCCGGTTGACCAACCGGTCGACCGGTTTGGGCAATTTTTTTTTTTTTACCTGTTTGAACCTTTTTTGACCGGTTTGAACCTAGTTATTTCAAAGGGAACCGGTTGACCAACGGTCAGTAACAGTGATTTGGTAAAATCCGGAACTTGTTCTCAGTTTGATACTTTTTTTGCTGATTTCTCATTTTGATATTCATTTGATGCAACGGTTGGAGCATGGAAAAGTATATTTTTCATCAAAATTTAAATCTGATATCAATTTAGGTTCAGCGTTGGAGATGGTCTAAGTCATTTATTTTGAACTTGTAATTCATATAGTCTCATATTTTTTCTTGTGATTCATTTAATTCTTTTAGATGTGTAATGATTCATTTGCTTGCTACATTGGAGTATTACATTTAGAAAATGTACACTAAAAAAAAATTTTAGTGTCATATCATATCCGTCACATTAAAGTGTCACATTTGAAAAAAGTACACTAAAGAGTTTTAAATTTTTTTAGAGTGTCACACCATACCCACTACATTAGAATGTCACATGTCATGCTTGGGAAAAGTACACAAAGGAATTTTTAATTTTTTTTAGAGTGTCACATCATACCCGCCACGTTATCATGTTGGAGAAAATTACACTAAGGAGTTTTTTATTTTTTTTGAATAGTTGAGATTGAATTTGTGTAGTGTGAGATTTATGTGTAGAATAAATATAAATCATAAGATGACTATTCTGGGTAATTTTTAGATAGTTAATTTTGAATTTGTAATATTACTATAATATAAATGAGTGACTAATGCAATAATTATATATGAATTAACAAATAATTTTTAATACATTATTATGATGGCCCTAGCATTGTTGGAATTTAAAATCGTCAATACATAAATAATATATTATGCATAAAATACATTTAAGGTCTCTAAAGTGTACGCTCTCTGGAACAAAAATAAAAAAATCATGTCATTTTGGTTGATATTTAAGTTTTTTTTTTAATTAATAAAAATCAATTGTTAATTATTATATTAGTTTTGAAGGAAGTTAAATATCAATTTCTTTCTTGCAAGTACTTAAATGTTACTTTCATGTTATAAGCTACAAGGCCATGTACATTTAAGTTTTAATTTTATAAATTTTATTTTTATTATGTCATATTTGATTAATTTTTAATTATTGTGTAAATCATCAAAGAAATGACAATAAAATACATATACACTGTCTAAATTTTGTTTCATGTGACTTTGCCCTTTAAAATTTTTATTTATCGAATTTCAATCCTAAATTTTTGAGTTATATATATTTAAATGACTGAAATTTAGAGAGAAAAATCATTACGTGAGGATTTGTGAATTAGTCTATTAAGATCTGATCAATAGTTGACAAGTTGCCAGGCTATTGAGGTGGGCATTGAACGGTCCAAAAACAATATAATAATATGATTTTTCGTTGGATGTATTTTTTCTAATAAATGTCAAATTACATAGCAAAGTCAAGCCCACCATACCAAACATTGATCTTTTTTTATTTTAATCTAATAGTAGTAGGTACTTCTTCATCAACTGTCAAATCCACTGTTAATTTCGTTGAGATATAATATATCATATATATATACTAGCGTATGCTCGTGCCTAAAGGCACGGTGTAAATAATTTTAAAATTAAAATGCAGTTATAATTTATACGTATTATGTTGAAATTTATAAAGTTTAGGTCATTTTTTGATAAAGATACTGAAAAAATATATTGAAATATTTTTCTTCTTAAAGAACTTACAACAATTTTGCTTGTATTACACGCTCTACAAAACTCAAATAAAATGACAACTCTCCCTAATCTTAATGCAAATTAAGAAACAAACATTTAAGATTTAAAGTTATATTGCATATCAAAATATAAAAGGCAGTAAAAAAAAGTGTAAACACTGAACAAAAAATAGAAATAAAGTTATACTGTCATACACCAAAAGAGTAGGTTAAAACTTTACAAAAAGTGGGTTAAAGCTTTACAAAAGATGTATGCTTTACAAAAGATGTGTCACTAACATGTCATACACAAAAAATTATATTGTCATACACCAAAAATATGTATGCTTTACAAAAGATGTATCAATAACATGTCATACACCAAAAATTATATTGTCATACACCAAAAATATGTATGCTTTACAAAAGATGTATCAATAACATGTCATACACCAAAAATTATATTGTCATACACCAAAAATATGTATGCTTTACAAAAGATGTATCAATAACATGTCATACACCAAAAATTATATTGTCATACACCAAAAATATGTATGCTTTACAAAAGATGTATCAATAACATGTCATACACCAAAAATTATATTGTCATACACCAAAAATATGTATGCTTTACAAAAGATGTATCAATAACATGTCATACACCAAAAATTATATTGTCATACACCAAAAATATGTATGCTTTACAAAAGATGTATCAATAACATGTCATACACCAAAAATTATATTGTCAAACACCAAAAATAGAAATTAAAGTTATATTGTCATACACCAAAAATATGTATGCTTTACAAAAGATGTGTCAAAATTCTAGATCAGTTTTAGAAGTTAGAGTCTGTGGTTTTTAAATTCGGAGTTATTACTCTAGTTAGAGTAGAAGTTGTTCTAAAGTTTATATAAAGATATGAGCTTCATATGATTTGGTAGAGAATTAGTTTTGCATGAATTTCTTCAGTGGTTATGTTCATGGAAGATTGTGTTGTGGAATGCCTACGAGATTGTTCCATTGATTGCTGGAGTTTTTTTGTTTTCTTGTTTTTGTTGTTTAATCATTTCACTTAAAAGAAGTCAAAATTTGTAGAACTATCATTCTCGGATCTTGTTCACTGCACACAAAATAACCTAAAACCTTTGTTTCCACTTTGTAACCAACCTTCCATATCCTGAAGCCTGTCTTACAGCCATTACAAACCCCTAAAATCTTATAGCACTTTACCCCTAACATTTCGCCAATCCAAATGCTAAAATTCCTGGAAGACCATTCTGGTGCAGTTATAGGGTTAAATTAACCATGGAGACCTTTTAAAAAGAAAAGAAAAGTTTGTTCCCAGCGCACAAGGCTCCCACTTCTTGTAGGTTTTGGGAGAGGTAGTAGGCAGACAACCTTCCCTCCACCTTTTATGATGTATAATTTACTCTCTTAATTATAATAATCCCCAAAATTATCATCTCATCTCAATTCATGACATGCTTAATTTGGTTATTTTCTATTTTGAACGCAATGTGCAGGCATGAGTCAAAGTTTATCCAAATAATTGTTCAGGAGGTTGTGAGTAAATTGGATTTCACGGTCTTAAGTGTTACCCCCTATCAAACTGGAATAGATTCTCGTGTAAAAGACATTAATCTGTGGTTCCAAGGTGGATTGAACAATGTCAGCATAATGGTGATCTGTGGGATGGGTGGAATAGGGAAGACAACCATTGCAAAAATTGTTTATAACCAAAACTTCGACAAATTTGAAGGTAGCAGTTTTCTTGCGCATATTAGAGAAACCGCAAAACAACCTAATGGTTTGGTTCGTCTGCAAAGACAACTTGTTTCAGATATTCTGAAGTGGAATAAGGAAAGAATATACTGTGTTGCTGAGGGAATCAATAAGATTAAAGATGCTATGTGCTGTAAAAGAGTTCTAGTTGTTCTTGATGATGTTGATGATTTGGACCAAGTAAATGCATTATTGGGGATGCGAGATTGGCTTCATCCAGGAAGTAAGATTATGATAACTACTAGACATGTGCAATTGCTAAAGGCTGATGAAGTGTACAAGTCGTATGTGGTTAAGGAATTGAATGATGATGAAGCACTTTGTCTCTTCAGCCGGCATGCCTTTGGACAAGACAAACCTATTGAAGCTTACATGGAGCACTCAAAAAGGGTAATACACCACT
>NW_021027134.1:1086072-1234452 GCF_004153795.1 Camellia sinensis | reverse complement strand
CGGACGGCGTTGCCCAACATGCCATGCCACGGCCTCGGCAGAGAGAGAGGGAGTGTGAAAAGTGATTTAAAATATAACAGTCCAGATCTGATATATGTATGACCCGCTCGAGCGGATAATAGGATGCTCGAGCATCAAACACAAAAATTGAACTCGCTCGAGTGCCAAGACACAACTGCAAAACACACCCGCTCGAGCATAGATTACCCTCTTCCAGTATTTTTATAGACATTGAACACCCGCTCGAGCGCCAAGAGGCCCGCTCGAGCGCGACCCGCTCGAGTGTGAAAAACGCACCTGCAGTAGTTTTGCAGAGGCACAAAATGCTAAAAGTGTGTAAACTCCGCTCGAACGCAAAGGGACCTGCTCGAGCGGACCACCAAAAATCTGGGCAACAAGGAATGGGACTAAAGCTCAACCAACCTGTTCGAAACACGCCAAATGCATCCTAAAACTCAAATATATGGAATTAAAGGATGACGACAAGACATATACAACAACCAACTCCACGGAACCTAAGTCCGGATACAACAAATAAGGAAGGGAAAATCGGGATCGCTATAGGTGACACATTTTAAGGACTTACTTTTGTTTTAAAAAAGTCATATCAGCATGCATTTTCTATTTATATAGAGTTACACAAACTCAAACCCTATTTTATTTTTTATAAACTCTATAAAATAGTCGTTGAATTTATTTTATTTAGTTTATATTTAAATTTAATTACGAGTGTTTAGTTTACAATTTTATAATTTAATATATATTATATAAAATCACTGTAACGCCTTCAGAATAAACTCAAAAACAGACATCCATGATACAGGAAAGAGATATCACATTTCATAAATCAGAGTATTCTTACAGAATGTATTACATGTTGACAACAAAAGTAAATGCTCTGCGGGCTTACAACTTTCCAAATCAACACTTGGTTACAAAAAGGAGAATACTAACTCTACACAAAATAAGCCCTTAGCTTGATATACATGTAATACAAAAAGTAACAAAAAGATCTCTCAGCCACTAAGCCACCCAAGCTACGTCATTGGAAGTGGCATGTCACCTGCACCTGAAAATGATGTCCCAAATAGGGTGAGCCAATGCCCAGTAGAGATATGCTAAACATAATGTGCGGGGAGCAAATATTCAGGCGAGCCAGCACTCCTTTCTTCCAAGCTCCGTTTCTATCCGATCACCTGCGTGCACAATAGCGGTGAGCTACCCAGCGGTGTGTGGCCGGAATACCCCTCCGACTTTCAAGTTAGAACACATACACAGGGGATAGATAGAGAGAAGAGAGAGTGTTGAGTGTTTTGTGTATGTCGCACCAAGTGTTCCTCTGTCTCAGCATGGGGGGCGTAGACTTGCTTATATACCTTCTGCACCCCAAATCTACTCTCAATGATCTCTCGACACGTGGTTCTACTATCCCATCTGTCAGCACAAATCTTGCTGAACATCACCTAACCCGATTGCTAGCCCACTCTACTGGGAGCTCGGCAGCCGGGCTGAATCTTCTCGGCTGTCAACGGTCACGCTGTGTTTCATGCCCAATTGCTCCAAGAATTGAGATCCTTTCCAGCCATGCCCGGCAGCATTCCGGCGGAGCCGACCTTCAAACTGGTTGTACCGGTCAACCAAAGGCCATCCAGCCGGGCTTCTGGCACAAGATTCCCGACCGGGATAACGGTGCGCGCCATCGACCGAGCAACGCAAGTTGCGCGGTTATCACCTACGCAGATCCAAGTAGCTCGGTCCATCTCTGAGCAGCCCCAACTCCGGGCTAATTCCAAAGTTATCGCGGCCCATCGCACCATTGGGCCTCCAATTTGCTCGGCCTCTAACTCGACCCATAACTGGCTCATAATTCTCCCTCTCACATAATATGGGCAATAACTAAAACATTAGCACTTGAAAAATGTTTAACTCATATAAACCAACATACAGTACAACCCAGTTCCATAATCCTTTACTTATCCAATTCTCAACTTATAAACACGGCTCAGAACCTGGCCAAACAACTTAGATGAGACTACATCTCATGCCAACAATACTCCAAACTGCCATTTTCACGAAAATTGTGTCCGCGAGATTCAGCACCCATGTGCAATTATTTTCTTGTGGCCATTTTACGAAAATTTCATCCGCGGGACTCGGTACCCATGTATAGATATTTTCGAATTTGCCATTTTACGAAAATTTCATCTGCAGGATTCGGCACCCATGTATAATTATTTTCGAATTTGCCATTTTACGGAAATTTCATCTGCGGGATTTGGCACCCATGTATAATTATTTTCGAATTGCCATTTTATGGAAATTTCATCCGCGGGATTCGGCACCCATGTATTCAAATACTCATCATATACAATGACCAATCAATACATATATTCGTTGTATTATTCCAACCGTCATACTCAATGACATACTCAAATTGATTAGTTTTAATTCACCTAATCATCATGCAATATCTACAACAATCAAGACTATCCTGCACCGATAACCCAAAGTAGTTATTTCTAAACAGATAATAAATGCACCAACAGATAAATTATCAATAATTCTCAAAGGTGAGTGATTAATCAATCCAACTCCACCATTCTTTCTCATAACTTCCCAATTTCACTATTTCACAATGAAAGTCATTAATTACACTAATGACCCACTAAAACCCAAATATGGCATTTTCTCACTTTTTCCAATATTGACCCAAAGGTCCAAATATTATCATTAAACAACCACAATCTCATTTTAGAACCCAAATACACATGTATTGGCCCAAAAGAACAAAACCCCTCTTTAATATTGAAACCCTAACACCCACAATTACCCAACTTCAACATTACATCAAAATGACAACAAGTTTATGTCAAAGACCATAAAAATGAGTAGTTATCCCTACCTCAAATTCGGAGCTCAAAGGAGGAGGTGAAGAAAATCGAAAGTGCTCTAAATCTCAAGATTTTCGGATTGATAGGTAGCCCAAGCCAAGCTCTACACTTTTTGCAAAGGGATAAGGCTAGAAACACACTAGAACTAGATCAAACCTTAGAGAAAAGGTGAAATGTAGTGAGAGAAGCTCTCAAAATAGGTTTTTGAAAAGTAAGAGAGAGAGTGAGAGTTGGAAAAGTGATCTAAAATGACCTAGCTGCCAACTGATATACGTATGACCCGCTCGAGCGGAGAATAGGACGTTCGAGCGTCAAACACAAAAACTGGACTCGCTCAAGCTCAAGAATACCTACTCGAGCGCCAAGACACAACTGCAAAACTCCACCCGTTTGAGTGCAAAGGAACACCCGCTCGAGCGTAGATTACACTCTTCCAGTACTTTTACAGACATCGAACACCCGCTCGAGCGCAAGGATACCCGCTCGAGCTCGACCTGCTCGAGCGTAAAGAAATCAACTCGAGCGTGAAAAACACATTTGCAGTATTTTTGCAGACGGACAAACTACTGAAGGTATGCAAACTCCGCTCGAGCACAAGAAGACCCGCTTGAGCGGATCACTAAAAATCTAGGCAACAAGAGTTGCGACAAAAGCTCAACAAACCTGTTTGAAACACGCTCAAAACAATTCTAAACTTAAATGCAAAGAGTTAAAGGACGAAAATGAAATACAAACAACAACAACTATCAACAGAACTGAGTTCGGAATACAGTAAACATGAGAGGGAAAAATCGGGATCGCTATAATCATAATATGATAATCCAATCACAACATATTTATACATATTTTTATTTTCTAAATGAATATAATAGAAAATTAAATAGTTAGAATTAATTTTAATTTTATGTTACTATTTTTTTCTTCTAATTTGACTATTATTTTTAATATCAAAATGAGTATTGCTTTTACTATCCTATAGTTTAATATGTATTATACAAAATTATTATATGACAATTACACTTTTATAATACGATAGAACTAAAAGTATCAAAATATACAAATAATTTAACTAAAATTAATATATATATATATATATATATATTATAAGTATTATAACACCAATATTATCAAAATAAATAATTAAAATCATACTTTAAATTTAAATATACATTTAAATTATTCTTTTATAACACACACATCGTTATAATCAAATATTTTTTTATAAAAAAAAAAAACAGCACATGCATTGCACAGGTCAAATGGTAGCATATATATAAAAATAGTATTTTTTTCTCTTACTTAGGTGCACATTTTATAGGCTTACAGTTTTCTAAAAAAGTCCACATCAGCATGCATTTTCTATTTATATAAGTTTTACTTAAATTCAATTTCAATTATAATAACGAATTTTATATAGACTCTAATTGGGAAATACTTATTTTTATATATTTTTCAACATGTATTTAGTTTTGTTGTTATCATATTTCTTTTTTATAGTTGATATTTTAATTTAATTATTAAGATATTTGAAAAAAAATTATCTCGATATATGAATAAATAAATAAATAAGACAGAATGTTACTTAATTATGTGTATCGTACGGATCAAAATAATATTTTTAATATTTTTTTTAATTTTTTGTCTATCTTATTGATGTCTTAATATTAATTTATATTTAATTTTTTATTTAACATTAAATTATTTATTACAAAATATTTATATTTAATTTAAATTTTTATAGTTATAACAATATGTATGAATAATTCAAAAATAATATTAAAGAAAAATCAATACTCTATATAATTCATTTATATATTTTCTTGTTAATCCAATTACAACATATTTATATTTAATCTTTGAAATAAATTTTCTGTAGTTCTATTTGTACATATTTTTATAAATTAGAATCACTTTATTGTACATATTTTATATTAATTAGAATCACTTTTAGTTTTTATATTACTAATTTCTCTTTCTAATTTAACTATTATTTTTAATGTCAAAATGTGTGTTTATTTTACTTCTTATAATTTAATATATATCATATAAAATCATTTAGATGATAATTACACTTTTATAGCACAATAGAACTAAATTTATTAAATAAATAAATAATTTAAGTAATTTATTATATATAAGTATTCAAGTAACATTTTATAAAAAGGATAAGATTAAGATTATTAAAAAGTAATTTTAATTTTAATTTTTTAATTTATTTATAACATTAAAATTAATATTATTCTTTTGTAACACATCATAATATAAAATATCGTTATATTAATTAAAGTTAACTCCATTGTGATTTTATGTCAGACATTATATTTCTAGAAGTGATTTGCATACATATGTAGCGTCCAATTTGATATTGATTAGTTAAAATAATCGGTGGTGCTATATGCACCAATTAGTGCGCCAACTAGTGTACCAACACATGTTATGATATTTGTAAGGTCCTGGTGTCCCCCATTGAGAATGGAGGGAGAGTTCTTGGACTATAAAAGTAAAAACCTAGATCCTTATATAGCATCGAGGCGTTTTCCCAGGTGATGAGATCCCTAGCAGAACTCCTCAATTAAGCTTGCTTAGGCTGAAGTAGTTCTGGGATGGGTGACCCATTGGGAAGAACAGATCCGTGCGAACGTGGCCCAAAGCAGACAATATCGATGACGTGTGAAGGGGTGGGGCGTTACAAATGGTATCAGAGTCGACTCTCCGAAGTACCGAGTGTGGGCCCCTAGCGTATCTCGGTGCATGTGGGCGGGCTTGTGGGTTGGTAGGCTACTGCATGGGGACGTGCAATCCTAAAAGGGGTGATTGTAAGGTTCTAGTGTCCCACATTGAGAATGGAAGGGGAGTTCCTGGACTATAAAAGTAAAAATAGGGGTGATTGTAAGGTCCTAGTGTCCCACATTGGGAATGGAGGGAGAGTTCCTAGACTATAAAAGTAAAAACCTGAACCTTTATATAGCATCGAGGCCTTTTCCCGGATGGTGAGATCTCTAGCCGAACTCCCTAGTTAAGCGTGCTTAGGTTGGAGTAGTTCTGGGATGGGTGACTTACTGGGAAGAACAAATCCGTGCGGGCGTGGTCTAAAGTGGACAATATCAATGACGTGTGAACGGTTGGACCGTTACAACATTATTATTGACCCCACTCATTATACAAATTACAAATACCCAAAACTTCTAAAATCATGTCACATCATCTATTAGTACACTAATTAGTATACCAATTAATGCATGTAACATTATTCTAAAATAATAGAACTCAATACTTTTTTTTATTAAGTTTTTAGAAGATAAATTGACAAATGTCAAATGATAAATAGTGTGGAATATTAGTTTAAAGAGTAATTTTTTTTTTTAGAAGAATAATGATTTATCGAAAATGATTGTGTATATTTAAGACACTTATTAATGTTTCTTGAATAATTTTTAAATAAAAATTTTGAATTTGTAATATTACTGATAATGCACCTTCATGAGCTATGCCAGAAAATATATGCAAAAATAATTTAGCTAGAATAAAAAATTTACAGTTATCATGGTGTGTCACATAATTAATTAGAATTCATTTGAGAACTGAAATTATTAAAATTATAGAAATTTTGTACTTGATTCCCTTTGAGGACACTGTTTTTGATTTGAATTTATAATTTTTTATGCATCAATGTGAATAACTCTTACGATCTTATTGATATAAGTATAAATCTTACTTTTGAGTCAACCCACTTTAAGTATTTTTTCGTGTAATAAAATACTTAAATATTGTCATATAAAAATATTATAATAGATCATAATCAAATATCGCTTGAAGTATAATTAAAGACCTGATGCAACACTTTAGACATAATAAAAAACATAAGAAATTAGCAAAAAATCTTTTTGATTAATATCCAAAATAATACACCATGAGTTATAACCAACTCATGATTTGTATATTATAAAATTTTTGGTTATTTTTATTTTTTTCAGAAAAAATATTTTCATACAAGTGGAATTCATGATTTTTGGTAAATTTGATTAATACAAATGAGGATTTGATTTTAGGTTTAGAATATATCCTTTTTTTTTTTTTAATTTTGAAAGAAATTATTTTTTATGAGCCTACTTTACATAGGATCACACATAGTAACAAAAATTTTCATCAATCATTAACAAATCTGTTTGTATTTAACTTTTAATTGTTAAAATTTTTTACACATAAAATATTAAGATTCAAAATTAATTTTTTATTTTAAAAATAAATTCCCGTATATCAGACGGGTCACTTAAATTAATTTTTTATTTTAAAAATAAATTCCCGTATATCAGACGGGTCACTTACTAGTTTCTTACTAAATTTTATGCCTAATAATGTGTTTGTTGGAGAGGAGCGTAGTTTTTATAATAGAGAAATGTTATAATTATTTTAAAAAAACAAATTCTTTTTTTTATATCACCTTATACAAAGATATTCATAATTGATTTTTTAATTTTGATATAATTACTAAAAGTGCTATGTAATCTGGTTATATAAAAATGAAAAAACAAGTGATATATAGCAATGCTCTTTACAATATCATTTCAAGCTTATGTTTGTTTGAGTAATGATTTACAAATATAGAAGTTAAAAAAATAATAAAAGTTTTTTTTGGGTACAAAATGATGTAATTAAATTAAAATTAAATCAATTTGAACAAAATGAAACCACTAGTTAGTGTTTCAATCTCAATACGTTGTGTAGGCCCTGAAGCCTTAAGAAAACCAACACACTATGGGCCAATACTTGGGCCTCCAGTTTGAGCACCAACATCCGTCCGCCCCCTAATTTCATTTTTCGCTTGCATAAATTGAACACGTTAATGGTTATAAAAAGTTTTTTGAAAATGTGAACTCAATGAAGGTCACGCCTCACTTTTTATAAATCGGAACTCATTATCAGATTCATTAAATTAATTCAATATTACAGATAATATGCGGAAAACGCTTTACATCAACAGGTAAGAATAAATAAAGATTTTCTCATCCGAATGCAAATTAAATGCAACATGAGCATAACTAAATAAATTGTCCGTAGGCTTACATGTTTGAAAGTAAAAAAGAGGAGTTTGACTCTTTTACATCAATGGCATTCTACCCACAAATAAAAGGCCCCGTGGCCACCAGGTAAGGAAGATCCATGACCTTGAAAACATTTCTCGATGTTCACCTAAAAAAAGATTAGCAACGTGGGATGAACATAAAGTCCAGTAGAAATCCCAACATGATCCTAAACAATAACAATATACAGATAGTTATGATTATGAATGCTTCATATTATATCATATACATATTGTGATGGTTTTTAACCAAAGTATACATACATAGATACATTTGTTATCAAAATCTTCAGATTAGTTTAACGATACACCAGTTCACATTTACTTCTCATTTTCCTATCTTTAACGACAAAAACATTACAATATAAATTATCTAGCCTTTGAAACAAATCACAAAGATCCGATTTTTCTTTTCCTTCTTTCTTGCAACCTCAATTCATAAATACCTTCATTACATTTCCATGTCTTAAAATCCAAGGTTAGGGAAAATACTATCAATACTCAATTTGATACACCCACATATACACAACCATTTAGCGCAAGAGATGAAATCAACACACACCCAACCACTACTTCCTCAACTTGTACGACCACTCGATCTCCCCGAACCACAATTATCACATACAAGACATATCACAGTCACACTGAAACAAATATAATAACGCTCTACTTTACCTGCCTTAAGCACAGTAAGCCAATGGTACATCTTTTCACAACAAAATGTCAATTTTCCAGACACCGGCTTGAAGGTAATGGTACCTCTGCCAAGTTCTCCAGACATTAGCTGGAAGGTACTGGTATCCCTCATTCTAAGCGTAGCCTATTCTCCAGGCAGTAGCTGGAAGATAATGGTACCTCTCATTCTCAGCGTAGTACACATTTTTCCAACCATCACATTGTACAACAAGCATAGATGACTCGAGTGTATTACAAACACAAAATTCTTTCAACATCACAATGTCATCATCCACCGATGACCAAGGACAAAACCTCTAAATATTATGTATTAAATTCATGTAATATAATCATCCAATTCTTATGAGGCATTAAGTCCAACAACAACAATAATGTTCTAAGGCTTTCAACTTCTACCTAAGGTTCATTCTTGATCTGCGAAAGAGTTATAATTACCTCTACATTCCAAGGTCAATTTTCACAATTCCCAATACACAATACATCAATTCTATGTAATAAAAGAAAATGAGACTCGTTTCCTTCATTTAACCAAAACCCAATACACGGATAACAAAATCGTAATCCACCCAATTTCAAATCAACAAAAGTATAACCCAGAAATCTTAATATGATGATTAACCGCCTTTTCAGCAATTTACAAGCTACCAATTTGTTATACTCAACTATGAACAACTCAACACAAAGTTAATGCAAAATTTTCATGAGACCCGATTTTATCTCAAATAAATTACCAAACCATTAATCAAATTCCTTAATTCATAACATGATTATTTCATAATTTCAATCCTTCTCACCTGTTAAGCATTATTACCAAAATTAAGGCTTTACCTCACTCTAAACATGGACACGTGAAACCACTCCCTAAATTAACCCAACAACAATCAATTTCCCAAATTTCAACCTCAAACATCAAATCTTAGATCTCCTTTCATGATTTTTGAAAAATCCATAACAAACATGGTTTTCATGTAATAAAATCTTACCAAATGTCTATCTATAGACGAGGTATTGAAAAAGATCAAAGAAATCCTTACTTCAAGGAGAGAAGCCAAAAATCAATTTTTTCGGAATTCGATCTCCACCGGTCAAAACGAAGCCCTCGGTATGCTCGTCGTTTTGGTATAAGGGACTAGTACCAAAATCTCTATGAATTCTTGGAATCAAAACAAAATATAAACATTTGAGAGTTTGGGCAGAGAGGGATGAGAGAAAAGAAGAGAAAGGATTGTAGAGAGAGAGAGATTCTGAAATGGAAGAAAAAGGCGCAAATAGTCAATACATAGTTGAAATGCACGAAAAACGAAATAGATAACGCGCCTGGCCTCACGTGCGGCTCTCACTCCCTCACGTGCGGTCCTCTCCTGCACCTGCAATTAATGCAGCCTTGCACTCCTCCCTCCCCTGTTTTTCGCATGTGCGGCCTCACCTCCCGCACGTGCGGCCTTGGTTCTCCAACCCGAAAAATCTTCAGCTCCACTCCAGACATTCCGGACTCGACCTCGCACCCTTTGAAACAAGTGCAGACTTGGAATTGAAACAAATGAGAAGGAAGATTTTTTTGAGGAGAAGTTTTTAAAAAATTACGAACCCAACAGTTGATAGGACCACACTTTAAAACCCAACATTTTAACGAAAGTAAATCCAATATAACTCAAATGAACAAGGCAAATTACGTACCGGTCATCACAATGAAATAGGTTTTCCCTTTTCTGAATTGACAATAAAAAATAAAAATTATCCAGAGTTTGTCACCAAATAATAATAATAATTTACTTATAGACATGCTATATATATATATATATATACACACGTGCACCTATTAGATAAAAATAGCAAGAAAAAAAAAATTGGAATCGACCATTCAAACCTTTTAAGTTCTTAATAAAATCTAGAACGAATTCCACTAACGGTCTTTATAATTTGGGACTTGTGTGACATTCGTCCCTAACCTTTTTAATTGTGATACATTTAATTCTGAATTTTAAATCTCGCTTCAAATAAGGATAATTGAAGACATTGTTATCCAATTTCAATGGTAAAGTCGTCAATTTGATAAAATATAAATTATTTTGAAAAAAATAAATGTCAAAAAATTATTTTTGAATTTTTATTTCTACCCATAAAAGATAAAATTATATAAAAATGATAAATTTTTTATTTTTTTATCAAATTAATTTTAAGTACATGTTTGGATAATAATCATATAATGGGTAGTTATTTTTGTTAATATTTTTGGATGATCATCATATAATAGTATTTGTTGTTAACAAATATTTTAAATAGTTATCATGCAATCGATGTGTTGATACCGCATTTTGTTTTGCATTCTAAAGCAATCACACAACATGTGATCACCAAATTTATTAAAAGTATTGAAAATAGAATTTTAAAATTCACTAATATGTATATAATATTAAAATATATTCATAGTATGAATTTTAGTCTATTTTGAATCTATTAGTAAAAGAGACACAGATTTCATTTAGAATCAAAATATTATTACAAACAAAAAAATCTGAAATACTGAAGTCATGATATAATTCATCATATCAAAGTAGGTGTTGATACCTTATCTTTACTAATTCTAAAAAAAGTAAAAATAGTAAACACAAATTAAAAAAATATAAAAGTAAAGATAAATAACAATAATAATAATAATGATACTAATAAAAATAAACAGATAAGAATAAGAATAAGAATAAGAATAAGAATAAGAATAAGAAACAATAAATAAATAAAAATAAGCAAAACAACAAAGCAAGTAACAAATAAATAATGATAAAATAATAAGTAAAGAACTAAGAAAAGAAACAAACGAAAATAAATAATAAAAAGTAAAGCAAGAAAATAAATAATAAAAAGTAAAGCAAATAGAAAATGAAGAATGCTGCGGCAAAGAGATAAGGATCAAGAGCAACGGAGACTTAGCAATTCGCAAAAACAGATGCGAACCGCAACAAATAATTATTCCATCACCACTTGGCAGGCCACACCACCTCAATTTTGCCTATAAACATTACGTCAAAATTGGGCTTTAGCGGCGATTTTTTACCGCCGTTAAAGGCTGTAAAACCGCCGTTAAAGCCTTTAACGGCGGTATTAATGGCGGGTTCGTTACCGCCGTTTATGCGTGTGTCGGAAAAAGTGAAACCGTCGTAAAAAGGCAAATTACCGTCGTTAAAAGTCGACCAAAAACGGCGGTAATATAGGACCAAAAACGGCAGTTTTTTACCGCCGTAAATAGGTTCAAATTTTTCAAAAAATAATTCTTTCTTCTTGCACTCCCCAAGTTTTGAACCCAAGACCTCTCATCCAACAACACTAACCACTCTGCCATAGCCACTCTTCATGAAATATATTCCCTAAATAAATATTTAAACATTACTTTTACTTTATTGTAGATGGTTTCACTGAAGCTCGCCGGAGTTTCGCCGGAGCACGCCGGAGTTTCGCCGGAGCTCCGCCGGCAAAGACCGCTGTCATTAACGGCGGTAATGATTGGGCATTAGCGGCGGTTTTGTTACCGCCGTTAAAAGTGGGCATTAACGGCGGTTTCGTTACCGCCGTTAAAAGTGGGTTTCATTACCGTCGTTAAAGACACTTTTAGTGGCGGTTTTTTAACGGCGGTAACGAAACAGTTAATGATACATTAACGGCGGTATTAACGACGGTTTTCGTTACCGCCATTAATAGTACCTTTAACGGCGGTTTTCGTTACCGCCGTTAAAAAAATGGCCGTTAATGCCTTGTTTTGGCGTAGTGAAATAGGCAAGCTCAACAGCAATACGGGGAGTAATCAACAATAGTAAAAACCAGAGAGAGAGAAAAAAAAAAAAAAAGAAGAAAGAAACAGAAAGAAAGAGAAGTACGGGAGAAGAAGAAAAAGAAAAGAAAAGGAGAAGAATAATAAGGTATTAATCACAAGTTAAATCTCTGTAAGTAAAGGTCAATTTAAATAACTTAAGTTGAACCTCTGCTCAATTTGTGGAAGACTATTGAAATAAATCAAGGTGAACTTTTGCCCAATTCAAAATAAAGTATAATCCAACAATTTTATTAATTTATTATAATTTTTAAATCTTATCATCATCATATTATTATTGACTATTACTAATATTTGTTATTATCCTGTGAGTCTCATCATCATGGGTCTCATCATCATTTCATTTCATTACATATCAATGTAGGGATAAAATTCTCAATGTTAACAATTTTCTATATTAACACTAATATTACTATCCCACTAACTATATATATGTGAATAATACATATTATTATTATGGGAGAGGCTTCCCTTCAGTCCATTGTGTGGACTGGAGTATACTGTTGGGCCTGTGGGGCTCACCACAGGTCCCATTTCGATAATTCGAATTGTTAATGTGTATAGATCGCCGAGTATTTCATGCTTGCAAAAAATCAGGTTGGTCGGATATCGGTAATCCCTTGATCCAGGGCCGACCCTGAGCATAGGCCCACCAGGCCATGGCTTATGATCCCTCAAAATAGACCCAAAAAATGGCCTCCTCCTATTATAGTTTAGTGTAATATATTAGATATGTTTTAAGTAAAAAAAAAAATAATAATAATAATAACAAAGAAGACCAAAACTAACTTAAAATAAATTGACCCATTAAACAATTAAAGGGTCCATTCAAAATTTAAAAGCCCAAACTAACTTAGCGTTGGTTACTTCTTCTATTTTATGGATTAAGCCCTTTGTTCACTCAAAAATAAGTTCGAACAATTTAAAGTATATGAGGCAAACTTTGGCTTTTTGTTTGACTTGAAAAAGTGCAGCGATGAATCGTTGAAGGCGGGGTATGTGAACCTTGAAATTTTTTTAAAACATTGTGAGATTTTCAATATTGATGGAGCTAAAAGTCTTGAAAGAGAGATTGTCAAAAAAAGTCAATAAACCAATTGAAGTGCTCAATCATTTGCAATTGAGGGCAAATTTTTTCCCAAATTTATGGGTTGCTTATGGGATACTATTGACTATTCCGGTTACAGTTGCATTAGAGGGAAGAAGATTTTCAAAGTTGAAAATTATCAAAAATTACCTTCGATTAACTATGTCACAAGAAAGATTGAATGAATTAGTATTGTTATCTATTGAAAATGATTTTACAAAAAAATTAGATTATGCAAGTATGATTGAATTATTTGCTTCTAAAAATACAAGAAGAGTAATGATCAAGTGATACTTATTAGTGATTGCAATGTAATGCTAAGTATTTTTTGTGATTTTGACACAAATATTTTGACATTTACCTTCGATTTTATTTTATTTTTTCGTTGAATGAAAAAAGAAAAAAGAAAAAAGTGAAGGGCCCCAAATGATCTAGTGATATTTATTAGTTGATTATCAGCTTTAGGTTTCGGAAATCTCAGGGTTGGACCTGCCTTGATCGGAACACATTTTTGTTAATAATTTATTTTTAAAATTATACTTACCATTGACAAAAATGTGTTCCGATCAAGGAGCTACCAATATCCGATCAAAGTGATTTTTTATAGGCATAAAGTACTCGATGAGCTTTACAGACTAAATGGTTTGGATTATCGAAATGGGACCTGTGGTAGGCCCCACGGACCTGACATTACGCTCTAGTCCACACAGTGGATTGGAGAGAAACCTCTCCCTATTATTATATATTGTTCCTTAGTCGAATGTATAGTAAATATACACCAATACGGACTTTTTTGGTCTTTATTTACATCTCTGTCATTTAAATATCAGTACTCACTACTAAAAAAATCACTTTTTGCGACCGCTATAAACCGTCGCAAATAATAAAAAAACAGTCGCAAAAGACCTTTTGCGACGACCCATGCGACGGCAAATGGGGGTCGCGAATGTGGGGGTGGCAAATACTTTTTGCGACGGCAAAGCAACGGTCGCAAATTTTTCGCGACCGCCTAAACTACTTATGGCGACCACTATTTTTCCGTCGCAATAAACAAAGAAAAACACTAACATGATTTTTGGCGACCATCTTGTTACCGTCACAAAAAAAAAAAAGAAAAAAAAAAGAAAAAAAGAAAAAGTGTAACGTTAAGCACTCTAAGAGTAGTAATGACAAGAATTTAAACGAGTATAGCATTGTAGTTTAATCAGGCATTCCATTTGAGTTTCAAAATTGGAGTCATATGTGAGTTATTACAACTAAAAACTTGGAAAAAGTTCTTTTATGAAAAAAATACAATCCATTGGAAAACAGCTCTTTGTTGATGTTAGGGTGCGTCTTGAAGAGGACACCTGCATTGCCTCCAGTCTCAACCTGAAAGTAAGGCAAGATGTTAAAGCATGCCATTAGATAAAGCATCAGAATTTAAATCTACAAACTCAACTCATGGAGAAAAAAGTATGCACTTCTAAAGATACCACAAAAATTGGCTTTAAAAGGTCATTAATCTTTTAACAGCAGAAATAAACTTAAGGCAACATTATAGTCTGTAAATATGGTGAAGAACTAATCTCCTGTTTGAATTTCCAACTGAAATTGAATGGGGCCATTCCTTTCTCACAAAAGAATTTAACTTAAAACTCATCACCTTGAACTGTTATTTCCATAAAGCCTATAAATTACCATATATGAAAAAAATTATAAAATAGAACTCTACTTGAGATTACTCTGTAACACAGTTGACATATAAAAATACAGCAGGATTTAGATAGGAAAAAGAAGGAAACATGAAGTTATACCTGAGAGTTGATCTTTGAGAGATATTATACCATGTCCTTCTTTGAGATTTAATTGCACCTGTTTGACACACAGTTCTAGGAAAATGAATAACACAAACTGGTGGAAAAGGAATAAAGCATCAGACTCACTTAAGAAGAAAACAAACTCCACATCTACTTATTCATTTTCACAACCATATACAAGGAAACTAAAATTTATAAACATTTTTTAATTTAGTTTATGATTCGGTCACAACCACTTTTCCAAAATTGCAATTTAGTCAAGATTCACAAATGTACTAGTCACATATTTGGGAATTATATAGTTGCAACAACCTCCCATTGGGGGGTGCAAATTCACTTCAGAACCGCAGTTCCACACTTCAAAGTAAGAATTGCATTAGAACCTCGCTCTCATCAGAAAGAACTGCACTCCCAACTGGGATGAAATATAGCTAGGTGTTGATACAATTTTTGGTGAGGGTTAACCTTGGAAACTACTCCAGCAGTGGTGATGTTGCTCTAGCCATCTTTTCATACTCCTGGTATCTCAGGCCTAAAGAAAAGATCTTGGAAGCTTGTATTCACCAATCAAGAAGTGAAATGTTCACTCAAGCAGTCATGTCGAGACAGACTGCTCGTTTCACATGATCTAAGAGCAAACAGCTACTTATGTGCACTACAAACTTTCTCGTACGTGTGATTAAGTTCATGGTTGTGATATGAATTTTATCTAAATTGAGTTTGAGAAAATCAGAAGGTTGGTTTATTTCTTCTGAAGGCATAGTGGTCGGGTTTCAAAGATAGTAAGTGAAAATTTTGTCTTTGCTATATAAAAATGTTGTTTCAAATTACATGCTGGAATTTTTTGTCCATGATCACTCGCACATGTCACCATAGAAATGTATAGGATTGTTAGATGTTTCTGTGTAATCAATTGATCTGTTTCCTACCAAATAGACTACTAAATTTGACTATTCAACAATTTTCTAATCACCCATGTGGCTAAATCAAATAGCATGTTAATTTAAATTATTATTCCAAAAACCCTAGGTATGACAAGATTGTAGGAAAAAATTAACTCAAATTACATCACCCTTGACTTACACCACCACCACCCCACTCCAATCCACCCTCGCCTTCTTGCTCAGCTTCAACTAAGGCCCACTACTTTTTTTATCGGTAACAATTGAACTCAGGTTCACCATTTGTTACTACCAAAATTTGGTTCAAACCCTGATTAACAAATTGTTGTGAAGAGGTCAGAGATTTCAATGACCCTAACCTAAACCACCCTTCCATCTCAAGAAGTTGCAGACCACCTTTTGCTCCTGACCTTTCCTTTATCAATGGGCTTTTTAACTTTATCCAACTAAAGGCCAACCTGCTTGGAAAGAACCCAACTCTGAACCGCCAAGGCCCAATTAGAAACTAGGCCTCCCATCTTTAGAGTCATCAAAGCCCCTCTCAAAGACTGCCTAAGAGAAGACGTTGATCAAGACCATGGAAAACCAAACTCAACCCAAATTCACAATCTCATGTTTGGTTAGCAGGTATATTCTTAATTATTCATTTCAAGTGTAATATAAGTTCATAGATATAAAATTGGATTTTTCATTCCTAATAACAAAACAAATGCATATCTAACTTTTCCTAAATCCCTTGTCAAGAAGGGAGAAAAGCTCAACCCAAACTCCAGACAATAAGCAGGATGCACACCATATCCTCTTTTCATCCAAATGATAGGGACTTTGATTGGGTCACAGTGCACGACACCACTTCTCCAAATGGGTTGGTTTCTGTCCCCCTTCTCTCCATTGAAGAAGCTATGGGTTAAACTACACTCAGCTCAAAAGACGAGTATGTCATAGCAGATTCATTGCTTAACAGTTATGATTGCTATAAAACTCTTTTAGGTACTTCTGCTTCATCTGTTCACTTCTCATACCTAATTGCATGTTTTTTTATTTTGGGTCCAATGGGTCTAGTTCACTTTGCCCATAACCTCCCCCTCTACAAAACTTGGGTGTCCCTTGGGGCCTATCCCAAGTTCCAAACTCAAGCCTTATAAACCCACTTAAAGTTTGCCTATTAAATCAATGTGGGACAAGCCTTAAACCAAACATTTAGGAAATTTCACCAAAAACACCATTTTCATGGAGCTCTCTTTGGCTTTAATTTCCCATTCACCTGATAATGGTTTTGAGCAACCAAACATATTACGTGAATCAGAACGCGGCATGGAACGCGTTACCACTTAGACCCGCCAGCTTTGGCACATGGGTCCCACCTAAAAAATAGACTAGAGTTGAGGAAAAATCTGTTTTTCCAAAACTTCCAAAACCCATTTCTAACAATCCCCCACATGAATGGAATTTGATGACGACGAAAATGCAACAATATGCAGAATTTGTTGAAAGAGTATAAATCGAAAATATCTTGCATTAGGATAGATAGCTTTTGTCCTCGAACCTTCCCTAGTGATAACCTATCGGACTTACTAGCTAATTAATGGATGCGATGCCTTGAATTGTTCAGTCGTTTGTGTAAGTCAAGACAATAGATTTCACACAAAATATCTTCTGACACATCGTGGTTCTCACGGTTGTGTTCATTTTGGCCTTAAACGCTCCTGGTTGTTCGTGAGTGCTTCTACAGAATTTAGCCTCTTCATTCTCATAGAACTGGCCTCAGTTCAATACTCATATAAGTGATTCTTTTTGTGAGTATCTCTTATACTTGTATTGTTTTTTATTCCTAAATCAAGATATAAGTAATCATTAAAAACAAAGCTTATCTTTAAACCCTGCATATAACACATGTTGCAGATATCACTCTCACCATAGGAATGGGTAGGGAATTTTAATCCCTTAGTGATTTCTGGCGAGCCACACATAACTTAGTTGTCCCTTTGAACTTAGTTCTTGGGATCTCTAGTCATATAAGTAGGGTTACCATTATGATGATTGTTATGTAATAGGCTTTAATCCCATCCCCTTCGATGAACTATACATTTGCTCTTTTGTCAAACCTTTTGTTAACGGATCCACAATATTCTCTTTAGATTTTATATAATCTATTGAGATTATTCCATTTGAGAGCAATTGCCTTATGGTATTATGTCGACGACTAATATGTCGTGACTTACCATTATACATATGATTCTGTGCCATACCTATTGCAGATTGACTATCACAATGAATGCAAATAACTGGCACAGGTTTAGGCCACATTAGAATGTCATCTAAGAAATGGCGAAGCCATTCTGCTTCTTCTCCTGCTTTGTCTAAAATAATGAACTCAGATTCCATTGTGGATTGTGCGATGCATGTTTGTTTCGTGGATTTCCAAGAAACAGCAGCACCTCCTAGAGTAAAGGCATATCCACTAGTGGATTTTGAATCTTTAGTAGCCGATATCCAATTGGCATTATAATAACCTTCTAGTATTACAGGATATTGAGTAAAGTTCAAACCATGATCACGGGTAAATCTTAGATATCTAAGAACCTAAATGATCGCTTTCCAATGGTCTTCTCCGGGATTACTAGTGTACCTAATCAATTTACTGACAACATAAGCTATATCAGGACGAGTGCAATTCATTAGGTACATTAGGCTTCCAATGATTTGGGAGTATTTTAACTAAGACACCGCATCACCTTTATTTTTTGATAAATAAAGACTGATGTCTACAGGTGTTCTAGCTACATTCATATCATCCTTGATATATTTACCAATAATTTTCTCAATATAATGAGATTGAGATAATGCATATCATCTGCAACCCTCATATCTTTCATATCAAATCTTTTGTTCAGCATTTGTTTAGTTGATTTGATCATGTTTTGATTGCTTCCAATGATAAGCATGCCATCCACATAAAGAAAAACGATGACATAACCTTTGTCAGTGCTTTTAACATAGACGCATTTGTCACATTCATTTATCTTAAACCCATTAATAAGCATAGCATGATCAAATTTTTCATGCCATTGCTTAGGAGCTTGTTTTAATCCATAAAGAGATTTTACAAGCCGACAAACTTTCTTTGCTTGCCTTGGCACTGTAACCCCTTCGGGTTACTCCATATAGATCTCTTCATTTGGATCACCATTTAAGAAAGCTGTCTTAACATCCATTTGATGTATTTTTAAATTATACAATGCTGCAATAGCAATAAGTATGCGAATGGATGTTATTCTTGTCACAGAAAAATATGTGTCAAAATAGTCCAGACCTTCTTTTTATCTGTAACTTTTTACTACAAGTCTTGCCTTATACTTGTCTATTGAACCATCTGCTTTCATTTTTCTCTTGAATATCCATTTATATCCAAGAGGTTTAGAACCTGGTGGAAGATCCACCAATTCCCAAGTATGATTTTGCATAATGGATTCAATTTCATTATTAATAGCTTCTTTCCACAAAGGTGCTTCAGGACCTGTCATTGCTTCCTTAAAGCTTTGAGGTTCATTTTTTAACAGGTATGTCAAAAAATTTGGACCAAAAGATTTTGATGTACTAGCTCTCTTACTTCATCTTGGTTCATCATTAGTTAAATCCTGCTGGTCGAGACCATTACTAGTCTCTTGCGTTTGATTGTCATTAGTCTCTTGACTTTGTGTACAATCATAAGTTCTTTTCTGTGAACTTAATTCATGTCCTTTCTTATAAGGAAAGACATGTTCAAAAAACACAGTATTTCTTAACTCTATAATAGTGTTTACATTTATATCAGGTATTTCTGATTTATAAGTTAGAAACCGATACACACTACTATTTTGAACATAACCAATAAACACACAATCCACTGTTTTTGGTCCTATCTTAGCCTTTTTAGGAATAGAAAATTTAACTTTTGCCAAACACCCCACACTTTTAAGTATTTGTAGGAAGGTGGTCGACCCTTCCACAATTTATAAAGAGTGCTGTTGGTTTTCTTGTAGGGTATTCTGTTAAGAACATAATTAGCAGACAATATTGCTTCTCCCCATAAGTTCTGCGGTAAGCCTGAACTTAGTAACATGGCATTCATCATTTCTTTAAGGGTTCTATTACTTTTTTCAGCAATTCCATTTTGCTGTGGAGAATAGGGTGCTGTAGTTTGGTGAATAATGCCATGTTGTGTACAAAATTCATTTAAAGGTGCATCATATTCATCACCCCTATCACTTCTAACCATTTTAATTGTTGTACCAAGTTGATTTTCAACTTCAGTTTTGTAGAGTTTAAACCTTTCCAAGGCTTCATCTTTACTTCTAAGTAAATATACATAACAATATCTTGTGCAATCATTGATAAATGTTATGAAATATTTTTGGCCTCCTCTAGTTTGAACAAATTTAAGATCACATACATCAGTATGAATTAATTCTAGAGGTTCAGTTTTCTTTCAACCGATTTAAATGAAGCCTTAGTTAGTTTCGCTTCTACACAAATCTCATATTTGTGATTAGGATCAATTTCAAACTTTGGTATATAATCCAAATCAATTAATCTACACAAAGCATCAAAATTTACATGTCCTAATCTATCATGCCATAAATTTGACTCAAGAATATAAGCAAAAGATGTGTTATTTTTATTAATAGCAAGTTTTGGTACAATCGTTATTACATTTAACTTGAAGAGAACATCACTCATGTATCCCTTACTAACATACATACCACTCTTTGTTAATACAAATTTATCAGACTAAAAAAAAAGCCAAAAACCATTTTTACTTAACAAAGAACTAGAAACTAAATTTTTTTGGATGTCTGGTACATGCAGTACGTTGTTGAGGGTTAGTTCCTTCCCCAATGTCATCTTCAAGACTACTTCCCATTGTCTAGCCACAGCAGAAGTAGATGAATTTCCTGTGAATAGTTGCTCACCATTTGCAGCCTCATTATAGGTAGTGAGCATCTTCTTGTTTGCGCAAATGTGTCGAGTTGCCCCAGTGTTAACCCACAATTCCTTGGGATTTCCAATCAAATTAGCCTCAGACACCACAGTAGAGAGATTGATGTCATTTACCCTGTCAGAGATGTAATCATGTTCTGTCACATTGGCTTGTTTGGTAGTCTTCTTGCTTGTACTTCCGCGATCCTTCTTAGGGCGGCGGCAATCAAAAGCTCGATGTCCAGTCTTGCCACAATTATAGCATTTACCTTTGAACTTTTTATTGCCATTGTTGTTGCCTTGTTTAGGACCATCTCCAGTAAACTTTCTCTTTTTGTTATGTGGTTTGTGCACTTGTTCAACCACATTAGCCTTGGACTCAATGAGATTTTTACCATTCCTCTTTTCAGCCTTTTGGTTATCTTCCTCAATTCTTAGTCTTACAATCAATTCATTCATGGTTATCTCCTTACGTTTATGTTTTAAATAATTTTTGAAATCTTTCCAAGCTGGTGGTAACTTTTCTACTAAAGTAGCGACTTGGAAAGACTTGCTAAGAGACATACTTTCAGAATGAATATCATGCAAAATTAATTGAAAATTTTGAACTTGAGAAATTACCGTTTGGGAGTCTACCATAACGAAGTTCAGAAATTTATCGACAACAAATTTCTTTGTGCCAGCATCCTCTGTCTTGTATTTTTTCTCCAAAGAATCCCACAATTCTTTTGCTATTTTCAAAGGGCTGTAAACATTATACAACATGTTGTCAAAGCCATTGAGGATGTAGTTTCTGCACAAAAAGTCAGAATGTTTCCAAGCGTCTATAGCGGCAACAACTTGCTGATTACTTTCATCCTCCCTAAGTACTGGAGCCTCTTTACGAAGAAGCCGGGCCAAATTTAGAGTTGTAAGATAGAACAGCATTTTCTGTTGCCATCTCTTAAACTTAGTGCCATTAAATTTTTCTGGTTTTTCTCCATGATTTATTGGAACTTGAACATGGTTCTAGATAGGGATCAAAGTCGTTATAACGATCGGACTTGGAGTACTACTTTCAGTAGCCATAATATCTGATTACAAAAAATCAGAAAAAACCAAAACCAAATTAATTTCTTAGCTACTAAAACTAGAAAATAAATTATAACACAAATAATTTTACTTTTCTTGTTACTAAAACTAACAAAATAAGCCCTAGGCTTGAATTTACATGTATTACCAAAAATAACAAAATAAACAAAAGAGTCTTCAACTCCCAGGACCTCCCAAGCTACGTCCTTGGAGGTGGCATAACACTTGAACCTGAAAATGATGTCCCATATAGAGTGAGCCAATGCCCAGTACAGATATACTAAACCAAGTATGAGAAATAACTAAAATAATAGCATTTGATATATGGTTGACACTTATAAACCAACTTACACACTTTTCAATTCAACATCAAGTACATTTATTTTTCATTTCAGTTTCCTTCACTTATACAGTTTCGATTCATAATTATGGCTCAGAACCTGGCCAAACAATTCAATGAGACTATAGCACATATTAAAACACCTCCATACTTCACAATTCACATGAGAATATAACTCATATTAAAACACTTCCATACTTCAAGTGATACACAGATTTGCTGTATCAGTGGAGTCCATCCCCTATCTCCTCCAAACAGGTTTGAGAGTCCATCCCCTATCTCCTCTCAAACCATGGAGTACATCCCCTATCTCCTCCCAAACCATATACATATACAATGTATTTAAACACTTATCATATACCATGATCAATCAATACACAAATTTGCCATATTACTCCAACCGTCAAATTCAATGACATATTCAATGTGATTAGTTTTAATTTTCCCTAATCATCATACAAAGTCTACAACAATCAAGACTATCCTCCACCGATAGCCAAAGCAGTTATCTCTAAACAGATAATAAATTTATCAACATATAAAATATCGACATTTTCATAGGTGAGTGATTAAATTATCTAACTACACTGTTTACTCCCACAATTTTCCAATTTCATGAATTTCACTTCACTTTCACGTTTTCCCAAATTAATTATTCAACATAATTAGGCATTTTCCCCTTTTTCTCAATATTAGCCCAAATGCTCAATTTCATCGATTTAACAACAACAACAATTTCATTTTTCATTGTCTCATACACACATAGGTTTTAACATTTGAAAACCCCATTTTTTAAAACCTCAAATCAAACCCTAACTTTCTCAAAATGACTAAGCAACACCGTCAAATCAAAATGACCAAAATTTATGTTAAAACTCATAGAATAGAGTAGGTTATCCCTACCTCAAATTTCGGAGCTCAAAGGAGAAGATGAAGAAATTCGAAGGTGCTCCAAACCCCAAGATTTTCGGATCCAAACGTAGCCCACACCAAGCTCTACACTTTTTACAAAGGGACAAGGGTGGAAGATCACGAAAACTAGATGAAACCCTAGAGAAAAGATGAAGTCTAGAGTGAGAAGCTCTCAAGTTTGGGTTTTGAAAAGTTAGAAAGAGAGAGTGGGTCCAAAAAGTGATCCAAAAAGCTAGAACTCGGACTGATATAATACACAGTCCGCTCGAGCGTGGAACGCCCCACTCGAGCGCTAGACACAGACTCACGCTCGAGCATGAAAAGCGCCGCTCGAGCGTCGAATGCACACTTCCAGAAGTTCTGCAGACGAAGTCCCCACTCGAGCGTGAAAGTGGACGCTCGAGCATCTGATGACTTGCAGAGAAAAGTGCTGAGGGTTGGATAATCCCGTTCGAGCGTCAAAATCCCCGCTCGAGCGGAGAAGCAAAAGTAAAGGACCCGCTCGAGTGTCAAAAGCCTCGCTCGAGCGTGATGGCCAAAATCTGGGCATCAACTCTATGTTTCCAAACACAACCAACCTGTTTCAAACCTGCCCAACACAAGCCAAGACTCAAAATACAAGAGTGAAGGATGGGAATGAGAATAAGACAACAACACATCCACGGAACCGAGTCCGGAATACAATAAACAAATGAGGGAAAACCAGGATCGCTATAACCTCCCCTCCTTAAAGAATTTTGTCCCCGAAATTAGATATAAGTTTCAAAAACATGATTTCTCAATTCTCAACAATATTATAAGTCAATATTCAACATCTTGGCCCATTACCGGTCATCCCATCTCTTTTCAAGAGGCAAATTGCAATATAACTCAATATGCATTATCAACATGCTCCTCTTTGAAATTCAATAGTTTCAACACAAGTATTCCACAATGCGATAACATATTCAATGCCAACAATATATTTGCATTTCTAAAACATAATTAACATATACAATGTTAAATTCAACTTCCATTTTCAAGGCATATTCAACAATGCTACCATAAATCAAAATATATACAATGTTTTACAACTCAAAACTTATACAATGTTTCCAGTCTTCACTAAGAAATAAGATTCCCAATACATGGTTAAACATTAACAAACAAGACCGGGTATTTCCCACGGACCTCCAACTCACGTTCCCAAGTGGCTTTTTCACTTCGTGATGTTTCCACAAGACTTTCACCAAGGGTATCGTCTTGCCTTGCAAGACTTGATCCCGCCTATCCAAGACCTGCACCGGTCTCTCCTCATACGAGGCATCCTCATCTACCTCTATTTCGGTCCAATCCAATACATGTGACGGATTCGGCTCGTACTTTCGAAGGATACTAACATGAAACACGTCATGCACACCGGACAACTGAGGCGGTAAAGCTAAACGGTATGCAACCTCCTCAATCCGCTCAAGGATCTCAAAGGGACCAATAAACCGAGGGGACAAATTCTCACTCTTCCCAAACCTCATCAAACCCCGCCTAGGTGATATTTTTCAGAAAGACATGATCACCCACCTCAAATGCCAAAGGCCTCCTTCGACGGTCGGCATAACTCTTTTGGCGACTCTGAGCTGTAACAAGCCTCTTACAGATAAGCTCAACTTTCTCCGTCGTTTCTCGCACCAACTTCGGGCCCAACAAAGGTGCATCACCTAGCTCAGCCTAACACACTGGAGACCTACACGGTCGGCCATACAAGGCCTCAAACGGTGCCATGCCAATACTCGATTGGAAACTATTGTTATAGGCAAACTCCACTAAGGGCAAGTGCCTCTCCCACGACCCACTAAAGTCAAGGACACAACCTCGAAGCATATCCTCAAGGATCTGAATAGTACGCTCGGACTGCCCGTCAGTCTGAGGATGATAAGCCGTGCTAAAGGTCAGTCTAGTGCCCAAGGCACTCTACAAACTCTGCCACAACTTAGCAGTAAAACGTGGATCTTTATCTGAGACGATCGACACTGGGACCCCGTGCAACCTCACTATGTCCCGAATATACAAGTCGGTAAGATGATCTACCAAATCTCTTACGCGCATAGGAATAAAGTGCATCGACTTAGTCAACCGGTCTACAACCACCCAAATGGCATCACTACCCCGCTGAGTCCTCGGAAGACCTACAACGAAGTCCATGGTGACATGCTCCCACTTCCACTCGGCTATAGGCAAGGGTTGCAACAAACCTGCTGGCCTCTAATGTTCGGCCTTCACATGCTGACAAGTAAGACACTTAGACACAAAAACTGCCACATCTTTCTTCATACCCCGTCACCAGAACTGGCAACCCAAATCACGATACATTTTAGTGCCTCCCGGATGCACCGTAAGGCGTGAATGGTGAAACTCTCGGAGTACTTCCTCTCGGCAAGACTCCGGCACAAACAGACGGTCTCGGTTCCTCACACTCAGGTCAGGATACTCAGTCAAACCCTTCTCAACCTTCCCACTGGAGATCTTCTCCCGGAGGGATTCTACCTCAAGGTCACTCTTCTGTGCCTCTAACACCCGATTCACAAGTGTAGGCTGCGCAACTACAGAAAACTAAGCCGCAGACTCAACAGATTCGCCCAGAAGCAAATCAAACTCGCCAAGTGCACCCAACATCTCCCACTCCCAGATGGCTACACAAGCTACATCACTAATGGATTTCTTACTAAGGGCATCGGCCATAACATTGGCCTTTCCCGGGTGATAGTGCAACTCAAAGTCGTAATCCTCAATAAATTCCATCCACCTCCTCTGCCTCAAGTTCAAGTCTTTCTGTGTAAATAGATACTTCAGACTCTTATGATTCGAGAACACCTCGAACCTCTCACCGTACAGGTAATGCCTCCAAATCTTCAAGGCAAAAATTATAGCTACTAACTCTAGGTCATGCGTAGGATAGTTCTTCTCATGTATTTTCAACTGACGTGAGCCATAGGCTACTACTTTCCCCTCTTGCATCAACACACAACCCAAACCCTCTCGTGAAGCATCACAATACACCGCATAATCCAGACCTCTCTCCGGAATAATCAAAACAGGAGCGGTGGTAAGTCTAACTTTCAACTTGTGGAACGACTTTTCACAAGTCTCACTCCATATAAATTTGACCCCTTTCCGCGTCAACCTAGTCAACGACGAAGTTAGCTTGGAGAAATCTTTCACAAACCTATGGTAATAACTGGCCAATCCCAGAAAACTACGGATCTCAAAAACATTCCTAGGCTGTGCCCAATCCTGCACTGCCTTTACCTTGGATGTATCAATAGACACCCTTTCCCCGGAGACTACATGGCCTAAGAATTTAACATCTCTTAGCCAAAACTCACACTTCCCAAACTTAGCATACAACTTATGGGCTCTAAGCAACTCAAGCACCACTCTCAAGTGTTCCTCGTGCTCTCCCTCCGAAGGTGAATAAACCAGAATGTCGTCCACGAAAACGACCACAAAACGATCTAAGAACTCCCGGAAGATCGGGTTCATCAAGTCCATAAATACTGCCGGGGCATTGGTGAGCCCAAAAGGCATCACCAGAAACTCATAATGGCCATACCGCGTACGGAATGTCGTCTTCGGGATATCCTCCTCCTTGATCCTCAACTGATGGTAACCCGATCTCAAGTCTACCTTAGAGAAACAACGGAACCCTTTCAACTGGTCAAACAGATCATCTATACGAGGCATAGGGTACTTGTTCTTAACCGTAGCCCGATTTAACTTCTGGTAATCAATACAAAGTCTCAAAGCCCCATCTTTCTTTTTAGCAAAGAGGGCTGGTGCTCCCCACAGCGAAGTACTAGGGCGAATAAAGCCCTTATCTAGTAACTCCTGGAGTTGAATCTTTAACTCACTCAACTCAGCTGGGGCAAAACGATACGGTGCCATGGAAATCGGCGTTGTGCCGGGCACTAAATCAATAGAAAACTCCACCTCTCGGTGGGGTGGTAAACTACCAAGATCCTCGGGAAAAACATCCGAATACTCACAAACCACTCTGGGTAACTCGATCTGGATCTCATCACACTCACTACTCATACAGCTAGCGAGAAGGCAACTAAGCTCACCCTGCCCTCGCGGATCATACACTGATGGTAAAACACTACCCACCTGATCTCCCAAGAAATGAAAACAATCCCCGCTCAAGGTACATACAGTAACCCTCTGGCGGTAGCAATCAATAACAGTCCGGTATGACGATAACCAGTCCATACCTAAAATCACATCAAAACCCGACATACCCATTACTACAAAAGAAAATGGAAGCCGGTGGTCGACGACCTCTATATCACAACCTCTACACCCTTGTTTCAAAATCAACTCACCTTCAACAGGTGATACTACACAAATAGGAGAAGCTAACTGTGCCAACTCCAACCCCAAAACAGATGCAAATGTAACAGATATAAAGGAATGGGATGCACCCATATCAATCAACACATTAGCAACCGAGTTGCAAAACAGAAAGGTACCTCTCACAACAGATGGAGCCGGTACAAGATTCTGCGCGGTAACAGCATACACGTGCCCTGTAGGCCCCTGATCTACCTACTCACCTCTCGGAGCAAAAGACTGCTGCACAGACTGAGACGATGAGGCTCCCTGATTGGCCCTCGAGGCCTGAACTGACTGAGCTGGCTGAAAACTCTGCCTCGACCCAGATGCACCAGATGTGCCACACAACTGCGGGCAAAACCTCTTCAGGTGCCCCGTCTGACCACACTGGTAACAAGAAATCGGCTGACCTCTACTGTCTCCTTGACTGCCTCTCCCAAAACCTGAACTCGACACTGGAAAGGTAGATCTCACAAACGTACCCTGGGACTGTTGAGGGTTAAAACCCCTTTGCCTCCTACTATCCCCCTGGTTATCCTGACTCCTCTTGGAGCCCCTCAACCTCTCCTCCTCCTTGTACATAATAATTTCCATATGGGCCGCAGCATCCACAAGGCGCCCATACTCCCGAGTCATGGACCCCGCAACTCTCGTCTTGAGCCCGTGTCTTAACTTCTTCTCAAATTCAAGACAACGACGTTCCCCAGACGCCACTAGCTTAGGTGCAAACCTAGATAAACTAGTAAATGCGGCCTGAAACTCGGCCATTGGTGTATTCAGCTGTTTGAGCTGACAAAACTGATCCCTCAACTTCTCCCTAACAGTGGGAGGCAAAACCTTCTCCTGGAAAGCATCTACAAAGGCCTCCCAAGTCCTAACAATACGGCCCCGAGCAAACTTCCACCACTGACCTGCATCTCCCTTCAGCTGGAAGGATGCCAAGGTCACCTTCAAAGCCCCGTCTTCGATGCCAAGCATCTCAAACTTCTTCATCATCTGCTCAAGCCACTCATCAGCCTTAAGTGGCTCTTTGGGATCACCCACAAACTCGGCCGGGTTTGACCGAAAAAACTCCCTCTTCAGAAAAGAAGGCCTTGCCTCAGCTACATGGACCTGGGCTTGATTCTCAGCACTGAGAATGCCCATGGATTCCCTCAATGCTCCTGCCTTCTCGCGGGCTAAGGCGCCCATGGCCTGTTGACCTACTGGCTCGGCCACATTGGCCTGACCAACACCCTCCTGCTACGCCGGAATTTCATTCGGTATAGGCATCTCTTGCCTCTTAGGCCTACCTCGCCTACCACCACGTCCTCGTCCTGACATCCTAATAAAGGTAACGAAGACATTAGCACATTCACAAATGTGCCGAAGCTATAACACTCACGTCCTAATATAATGGACAACTGTAATTCACTCCACGTAAGCACATAATCACATAAGCACTTACGAATTTCATTCCCGGATAATGACAGTCTCGTGGCGTTGCTAGAGTTCCGGTTAGAAACAGAAGTGATCAAATGCCTTTCCAACAGGACTCCTAGAAACCCAAGGATCCAATCAACATCCTAGAAACTAAATCCCATACCCTAATAGTCACGTAAACATATTATCACATAAGTACATAACATTACATCTAAGTCTCTAACAAACGAGACAAACCCATTGTGGTACTAACCACTTCCTACGTACCCAAGTATTCAAACCCAGTACGCTCTGATACCAAGTTGTAATGCCCTCAAAATAACACATATAAACCCACGATTTATGATATTCATAGACAGAAGAATAAAACATATTTCCATATATCAGAGTAGTTTTACAAAAGTAATACATGTTGACAATAAAAGTAAATGCCCCGTAGGCTTACAACTTTCCAAGTCAACACTTGATTACAACAAAAGGAGAGTTCTAACTCTCTACAACAAAATAAGCCCTAGGCTTGAATTTACATGTATCACAAAAAATAACAAAATAAACAAAATAGTCTTCAACTCCCAAGACCTCCCAAGCTACGTCCTTGGAGGTGGCATAACACCTGAACCTGAAAATGTTGTCCAATATAGGGTGAGCCAATGCCCAGTACAGATATACTAAACCAAGTATGAGAAATAACTAAAACAATAGCATTTGATATATGGTTGACACTTATAAACCAACTTACAGACTTTTCAATTCAACATCAAGTACATCCATTTTTCATTTCAGTTTCCTTCACTTATATAGTTTCGATTCATAATTATGGCTCAGAACCTGGCCAAACAATTCAATGAGACTATAGCACATATTAAAACACTTCCATACTTCACAATTCATATGAGAATATAACTCATATTAAAACACTTCTATACTTCAAGTGATACACAGATTTGCTGTATCAGTGGAGTCCATCCCCTATCTCCTCCCAAACAGGTTTGAGAGTCCATCCCCTATCTCCTCTCAAACCATGGAGTACATCCTCTATCTCCTCCCAAACCATATACATATACAATGTATTTAAACACTTATCATATACCATGATCAATCAATACACAAATTTGCTGTATTTCTCCAACCGTCATATTCAATGACATATTGAACGTGATTAGTTTCAATTTTCCCTAATCATCATACAAAGTCTACAACAATCAAGACTATCCTCCACCGATAGGCCAAAGCAGTTGTCTCTAAACAGATAATAAATTTATCATCATATAAAATATCGACATTTTCATAGGTGAGTGATTAAATTATCCAACTACACCATTTACTCCCACAATTTTCCAATTTCATGAATTTCACTTCACTTTCATATTTCCCCAAATTAATTATTCAACATAATTAGGGCATTTTTCCCTTTTTCTCAATATTAGCCCAAAGGCTCAATTTCATCGATTTAACAACAACAATTTCATTTTTCATTGTCTCATACACACATAGGTTTTAACATTTGAAAACCCCATTTTTTAAAACCTCAAATCAAACCCTAACTTTCTCAAAATGACTAAACAACACCGTCAAGTCAAAATGACCAAAGTTTATGTTAAAACTCATAGATTAGAGTAGGTTATCCCTACCTCATATTTCGGAGCTCAAAGGAGAAGATGAAGAAATTCGAAGGTGCTCCAAACCCTAAGATTTTCGGATCCAAACGTAGCCCACACCAAGCTCTACACTTTTTACAAAGGGACAAGGGTGAAAGATCACTAAAACTAGATGAAACCCTATAGAGAAGATAAAGTCTAGAGTGAGAAGCTCTCAAGTTTGGGTTTTGAAAAGTTAGAGAGAGAGAGAGTGGGTCCAAAAAGTGATCCAAAAAGCTAAAACTCAGACTGATAAATACACAGTCCACTTGAGCGTGGAATGCCCCGCTCGAGCGTTAGACATAGACTCATGCTCGAGCGTGAAAAGTGCCGCTTGAGCGTCGAATGCACACTTCCAGAAGTTCTGCAGACGAAGTCCCCGCTCGAGCATGAAAGTGGACGCTCGAGCATCCGATGACCTGCAGAGAAAAGTACTGAGGGTTGGATAATCCCGCTCAAGCGTCAAAATCCCCGCTCGAGCGGAGAAGCAAAAGTAAAGGGCCCGCTCAAGCGTCAAAAGCCCCGTTCGAGCGTGATGGCCAAAATCTGGGCATCAACTCTATGTTTCCAAATACAACCAACCTATTTCAAACCTGCCCAACACAACCTATGACTCAAAATACAAGAGTGAAGGATGGAAATGAGAATAAGACAACAACACATCCACGGAACAGAGTCTGGAATGCAATAAACAAAGGAGGGACAATCGGGATCGCTATATGAGTGAATATGAAATTCTCTTATTGAGGTCTATCAAATAAGCTTCTTGTTGATTATTTACCCACGAGGTTCTATCATCTAAAGGTATGATCTAAATATTTTATCCGCTGAAAATTTTATACTTTGATTTACATTTAATATATTCAATATGCACCAATTGCGTAGACTCTAACACTGATTATTTAAAGGCAACATTCTCATTGAATTCAAGGGTGATTAAAAGATGAGAAACAAATAGGGATCGTCATTTTCCCCCGTCCCACTCTGCACTCGCGTCTCTTGTCTCACTTCGTACAGATTTTTTCTACTCTGATTAAGAAATGGGGCGGGGACGGGTTTTGTTTCCCCCACCCTGTCCACCCGAACCCTGTCCAATTATATTTATTAAATATATTTATATGTATATAATATATATATAATTTATTTATTTTTTAGTGTAATAAAGTTAAAATACTAAAATATTATACTTAATTTTAATTTTTATTCATTTATTTTCTATCTTATATAATATAATTCTCATTAAGTATAAATTATTATTCGTAATATACTAAATTATATATAAATTTTATTAATATTTTTATTTTTCAACTTACAAAATTAAACCGCCTCCTGCCCCGCACCCGCTTTTGTCACCCCCTGATTTGCCCCAAATCCAATCAGTGACCTTCCCTTGTAATAAACAAATGAAGCTTGGATTGATTAATGTAGTGTAGTACTAATTTATTGTTGGAACAACCTTTTGTGTAAGAGATAAAAATGTGAAACAAAACAAACAAACAAAACTAAGTTACTGTAGACACCCTATTTTTTACCGCCCTTAAGACTTAGGCGCCTCAAGTTGATCACTCGATGATGAAAAGATACGCTGTACAAACATTTGATTTCCTCAGCAACAAGCTTCGGTTTTGAGTATCTAAATCCCAACCTTACACCCCATTTTTGACCAAAACTATTTTAGACCTTAAAACCCTCATTTTCAAAATATTTTTCCAAATGTTTCTACAATATTTCGAGCCTCGCATTTCGTTTAAAATATTACACTTTTCTATAAATCGAGTAAGGACAAAGTGGAAATAAATGGAAGGGAGGTGAAATCTTTGAAAAATCTTTAAAAACATCTTATTTATAGGTTTGAAGTAAAAGAAAATAGGAGAGGATGGAAGAAAACTAGTTTAGGAAAAAGTTGGGCATCAATCCGTTAAGATAGAAATGAGCAGCCTTCTCTAAATTAGACATATCTCTTTGTACACTTAGAATTTAGATGTAAGGCCATCACCATTGGAAATCAGACTTCCAGGGCTTCAATTTGGACTCAAGAATCATCTAAAACCAAGTTTGGATGAGGGAGATATGGCCGTTTGAAGTTGGGCATCGATTCGTTAAAATAGAAATGAGTAGCCTTCACTAAATTAGGCATATCTCTTTGTACATTTATAATTTAGATATGAGGTTACCACCATTGTAAAGTAGACTTTCGAGGCTTCAATTTAGACTTAAGAATCACCTGAAACCAAGTTTAGATGAGGGAGACATGCCTATTTGAAGTCGGGCTTGAGAGCAGTTTTTTGTGGCCAATCGGCCACTTTTCATGGACGGCCGTACAAGTACTTGGCCAGCTGACCAGGTGTCCCGAGAGGCAGATATTTTGTTGCCAGCTATTTCCCCCATGTGCATGCCTTGCATCAGCTGTCTTTATACAGATATTTCCAACAGAGGCACATGTTTTTCTATATATAGGGGACCTTCCCTCTTAGTTTTAGGTTAGAAAAAATTCCTAAAGGACCAAAACTTGTAAAACACACACACTCTCTCTCTATTTTGCAACCTACACACTCTCACTCTTTACGCTTCCTAAACCAAAAATTTAGCTCTTCTTGCTAAGGTTCTTGAGCTCAAATCCCAGCCCTTGAGAGTAAGAACTTGTTGGTTTGTCAACAAAGGAGTTACCTCTCTTCAAGAGGTATAATTTTGAGCATCTCTACACTACTTGTTTTCTCTCATTTCTTGCTGTTTTTGTATCATTTTTACACTTTTTATGGGCAGAAAGTTGTAGCTTAAAGCTATCAAAGGTGGAGAGGTTAACCACCATTCTTTGAACCTTGTTTTCTAAGCTTTTGCCCTTGTGTTTCCCATTTCTTTCTCAACTTTTTTTCAACTTTTTACCACTATTTTTTAGAGGCTAAAAATGTGGTTTTGAGGCCCAAAAAGTGTAGGGGTTAGCCATCCCTCCTTAGGCTTGCTTACTAGCTTCATTTCTCCATTATTTTAGTTAACTTTTTCAAGCTTTTCTATGTAAATTCCAGAACTATTTTTGTGAGTTTTAGGACTGTTTTAGGGTGTTTACTTCAGTTATGCTTTGTATAGTATGCTTGTAGTGTTGAAGTCCACATAGGTTTGGTGGTTTAGGCCTTACACACCAACCTATTTGAGTTGATAGCATTTATTTATGCTTTTCATACTTGTGTTCACCCTTGCAATAACCATCTCTGAACTCTTCCTCATTTCTTAGTTTTATTTGTTTATGAGTCATTTCAAACGAGTGTTGTTTAAGCATGAGAAAGAAACCTTCCATGCTTAATGGTTTAATCTCTTCGAAGGTTCATTACTAGGGCATTACATCTCTCTCATGTCCAAAACAATTTCTTGTTTGACACTTCTCTCCATTTAGTGGACATAACTCTCATTTTTGGACTAAAATGATTAAAAAATGGAAAGGTAATTAAAAGAGGCTAATAAAATTGGACTAAAATGGTAATAAGAGTAATAAAAATGGTTTGGGTTCAATCGAATGTCAATTGAACTCATTGAGTCTCAGATCATTTCCTACTCTTCGTAATGATACTGATTCAAGAATCAAGGTATACCACTTCCCTAGAGAGGTAACTCCATGATAGGGAGGAGGTTTCGTTGGTCTTTATTTTCATATATTAAAACTTTGTCCTGTCGATTCATAGATCGTCACACAACAACCTTGCGACCCTTGATGATTTGTGAATCGATTCTACCCCTCACTTGATTTGTTTCATGATAGGGAGAGGCAGAAAGGATAAACATCCCCTGGAAACACTCTGTTTTTGCTCTGTTTCTATTCTATTGCAGCAGGGCAATATCAAAATTAGTGGCTGGTCGGCCACCCTTTGAATCCGGCAGACCACTTTCCCTGCCGGCCACCTCTTTTTAGCCAAGTAGTGTCATTTTTCTTGCAAAACAAAGAAGAAGCTGAGGCAAAAATAGAAGAATTTTCTGACTGCAGACAGAACAGTTCTGGCAGCAAAACAGAGGTGTTTCCGGGAGGATGTTTTCGGTTGCACGCATCGCTCTTCACCTCCCTGCTCATTTTATTTAATTTACATAGCTCTTAGATTAAATTAGTGTATTGTAATTAATTAGTTAAAATTCCTTTGAGTTTGTAATAGCTAGTTAACCTAATTAAGTGCTCTAGAATAATTAGGGTGTTATAATTAGTTTAATTCTAATTTGTAATAGCTAGTTAATGTAGTTAATTCATTTATTTGGTATAGTAATAATTAGTTAATAAGGAGTTGAGTAGGATATTCATTCAGACCTTCTTGTATGAGGGCAAAATTGTAATATTGTATATGTCTTCCAACCCCCATTTCTTTCTCTCTTTTATTTACTCGCTTATGATGGATATCATAGAGTATCATGTTTTAATTAGTATTTTCCATGACTTCCATCCATTGGTCTTGTATGTATAAGGATTTGACTCATCATACTAATCAATGTCAATTTCAAATTCCTTATTCGAAGACGTACTTTGTTGCATGCCTTGAATTGACTCACATGCTATGCTAATAGCCGAGCCTAGTAGTTGCATTTTATATGTGTTGCATTAGTCACTTGCATATTAGAGCATATATTTTTCTAATTGTTTTATTTCTTTTGGCTTGCCTTGGAGTACTAGGTGAGCATTTATTACTTTAGCATATTGCATAAGTGTTAGTGTTGCCATAGTAAGCATAATACCATAAGGCTAAGTGCTTAAGTGACATACCTGTTTGAATGCTAGTGAATGAAGGCTAATTGCTTCAATTGGGATGTTTTGATTAATGTATACACAAGTTCACTTTTTTTGAGTGATGCGTATTCAAAATTCTTTTCAAACAAACATAAAATCAAAGTGTTCCAACTTTTGCAAATTAGTCTATACTTGTGTGCATCACATATTAAATTAGCCTAATAATCGGAACAAGAGCATATACTGTACATAAGATTCATATCATGATTAGTAAAGGCCGATCTTTGATCGGGTGAGTGGAGTGCTCAATTCATGACCTTTCCTACTTATGCCTAAGTTCCCGAGCCGAGATACTTTGGTGATGACGGATAAGTGGTCTTTGGCACGAGTCTCGGGTTTCCAAAATTTTCAAAAAATATTTAGGTTGCAACTCTGAAATCTGGCAAAGCAGTCCATTTTTGACATTTTGATTCAAAATCGATTTTCCAAAAGATTGGCCGAATTTGGACTTATTTGTGTATATCTATTTCACATTGCACTTGTGAAATTAGATTCAGAACCACGAGAGTTTGAATTGTATGGCTAATCGTATCCGAAAGGAGCACTAAAAGCGAGCTACAGTTACTTACAAAATTTATTTACTGAAGTAACTTAACAATAAAAAAGATCAAGTCGAGTGTGTGACACTCTGTCCTTAAGACAGATTCGCCCCGCCCTGGTGTTTACAGATAAATGAAGTCTATCTCTCAGGATACAATGATCTTTACACAAATTGTAGTAGCATGCCAAAAAATTTATGCGACGAACTAGAACCTGTGTTCTATACTCTCAAAAATTTCTCTAAAAACTAGTATGAAGAATAATGCAAAGAGAGAGCAAAATCGGGAAGAGAAATGAATTTTTTGGATCAACAAATTGCTGGAATGATCCTGTATTTATTGGCAAACTGGTGACCCTTTGGAAGGGCCAAACAGATAGGTCTTCAAACTGAACAGGTATGGTTCGAACTAAATAGGTATGGTTTGAAATTGAACCTGTTCGGTGCACAGTTTGAATCTGTCTACTGGACTGCTAGAAATTGGACCGGAGGAGGCACTGTTTTGGACAGAAAATTGAATTCAAATTTGGCGCAAAATTTGAATTAATTTTATTCAGAAAAATAATTTTCTAGCAAGAATTTTTGAAAAAAATTCAAATAAATTTTTTCTAAAAAATTAATATTAGGACTGACCTAACCCACAACTCACACCCGCATATAGCACGGCTCAACCTGACCGGCTGGTCGGATGGACGGCGGTGGCAGAGCGTGCGCATGCATGGTGGTTTGAGCCAATGCCCACTTTGTCCATAACTCCTCTTTTCTATAAACTTGGGGTGCCCCTTCGGGCCCAACCCAAGTGTTCCCACCTAGAACTTATATATACACATAAGTTCTCTTTAAGTTTCAATGTGGGACAACTATTTCAAGGAAACCCACATTTTACTTCTTTAATTATCCATTCCACGAACCCGAAAACGATGTCAACTTCTCATTCACTCATAAATGGTTTTGACGAACCATCTTCATTGTGTGACTTGCCACGTGGCAAGGAACACGTCACTTCGTTGGACCCACCCCAAAATACGTGTGGACCCTATTCAAATTTGGGCTCAAAGATAGCCCAAAATAAGCCTATAAAAACCACAATTCCAACAATCCCCCACATGAATGGAATTTGACGGAGAGAAAATGCAATAACATGATCTAATTATAGAGAGTACAAAAATCGAAAATATTTTGCAAAGGATATGTAACTTTTGGCTTTGAACCTTCCCTTGTGGACACTATCAGATTTACTAGCTAACCAATGAATATGATGTCTTGAACTATTCGGTCATTTGTGTAAACTAAGACAATAGAACTCACACAGAATGTTACCATACATAGTTTAGTTCTCACTATTGTGTTCATTTTGGTCCTGAACAACCTGGTCTTTCATGAGTGCTCTAGAGAATTGTAGCTTTTCACAAATCTCATAGAACCGACCCAGTACTCATATAGGTGATTCTTATGAAGAGTATCTTACAATACTCCACTAGGTATTCCTAGATATAAGAATCATTAAAAGTATTACTTAACCTAAAATGCTGCAGACATCACTATTTCATCATAGAAATGGGTAGAAGTCTAAGTCCCTAATGATCCTTCTGAGTCATACACAACTCGGTTGTCCCTTTGAAACTAGATCTTGGGATCTCCAATCAACTAGTTTAGGTTGCCACTATGGTAACTCTTATTTAATAGGCTTAAGTCTCATTCCCCTCGATGAATTCTCAACTGACTCTCTTGCTAATTCTTTGGTTAGTGGATTTGCTATGTTGTCTTTAGACTTCACATATTCAATGGAAATAATTTTATTAGAGAGTAGTTGTTATATTGACGACGAATATGTTGTGACTTACCGTTATACAAATGACTCTGTGCTCTACCTATTGCTGATTGACTATCACAATGTATGCACATAGCAGGCACCAATTTTGGCCATACTGGAATATCTTCAAGGAAGTGGTGAAGCCATTCTGCTTCTTTCCTAACTTTATCTAAAGTTATAAATTCTGATTCCATAGTAGACCTAGCAATGCAAGTATGTTTGGAAGATTTCCAAGATACAGCCGCACCACCAAGAGTAAAAACATGCCTACTGGTGGATTTTGAGTCTCTAGTATCCGATATCCAGTTTGCATCACAGTATCCTTCAAGTATTGCTGGATATCTAGTATAATTTAGCGCAATATTACAAGTAAATCAGAGATATCTTAGAACCCTTATAATAGCTTTCCAGTGTTCTACTCCTGGATTACTTGTATATCTACTTATGGATTACTTGTATATCTACTTAATTTACTTACTACATAGGCTATATCTGGGCGTGTGTAGTTGATCAAGTACATTAAGCTTCCAATAATTTGGGCATACTCTAATTGAGAAACACTTTTTTGTGCATTCTTAGAAAAAAAACAAATTAACATCCACAGGTGTTCTAGCAAGATGATCATCATCTTCGCTAAATTTGTCAAGTATTTTCTCAATGTAATGTGATTGTGACAGGGTATAACCTTCTGATGTTTTGGTAATTATCATACCAAGTATTACATCAGCAATCCCCATGTCTTTCATGTCAAAATATTTATTCAACATTTTCTTGGTAGTTTTAATTATGTCATTATTACTACCTATGATGAGCATATCATCCACATAAAGACATACTATAACATAGCCTTTGTCCGTGTTTTTAAAATAAACACATTTATCACATTCATTAATTTTAAATTCATTTGACATCATTGCCTTGTCAAATTTCTCATGCCATTGCTTTAGCGCTTATTTTAAACCATATAATGATTTAATCAATTTACACACTTTCTTTTCTTTTCGTAGAACAGAAAATCCTTCTAATTGTTCCATGTAAATTTCTTTATTTAACTCACCATTTAAGAAAGCCGTTTTCATATCCATTTGATGAATTTCTAGATTGTTCAAAGATGCAACGACAATTAGCTTTCTAATGGATGTTATTCCAGTAACTGGTGAGTATATGTCAAAGTAATCAAGACCTTCTTTTTATCTATATCCTTTAACCACAAGTCTTGCCTTGTATTTGTTGATACATCCACTTTCATTTTTCTTTTGAAAATCCACTTGTACCCAAGAGGTTTACAACCTGGTGGCAAATCTACCAATTCCCAAGTGTGATTTTGCAAGATGGATTCAATTTCGCTATTTATAGCCTCTTTCCATAAAGGAGCCTCAGGACTGGACATAACTTCTTTGAAAGTTAAAGGCTCATTTTCTAACAAAAAAGTTAGAAAATTTGGACTAAAAGATTTTGAGGTTCTAGCACATTTACTACGGCTAGGTTCATTTTCTTCATTTTGATCTATCTCTTGCTCTTGTTCTTGATTATGACTAGAAATAGCAGACATACTATAACATAGCCTTTGTCCGTGTTTTTAAAATAAACACATTTATCACATTCATTAATTTTAAATTCATTTGACATCATTGCCTTGTCAAATTTCTCATGCCATTGCTTTGGCGCTTATTTTAAACCATATAATGATTTAATCAATTTATACACTTTCTTTTCTTTTCCTAGAACAGAAAATCCTTCTAATTGTTCCATGCAAATTTCTTTATTTAACTCACCATTTAAGAAAGCCGTTTTCATATCCATTTGATGAATTTCTAGATTGTTCAAAGATGCAACGACAATTAGCTTTCTAATGGATGTTATTCCAGTAACTGGTGAGTATATGTCAAAGTAATCAAGACCTTCTTTTTGTCTATATCCTTTAACCACAAGTCTTGCCTTGTATTTGTTGATACATCCACTTTCATTTTTCTTTTGAAAATCCACTTGTACCCAAGAGGTTTACAACCTGGTGGCAAATCTACCAATTCCCAAGTGTGATTTTGCAAGATGGATTCAATTTCGCTATTTATAGCCTCTTTCCATAAAGGAGCCTCAGGACTGGACATAGCTTCTTTGAAAGTTAAAGGCTCATTTTCTAACAAAAAAGTTAGAAAATCTAGACTAAAAGATTTTGAGGTTCTAGCACGTTTACTACGACCAGGTTCCTTTTCTTCATTTTGATCTATCTCTTGCTCTTGTTCTTGATTATGATTAGAAATAGCATCATAAGATCTTTTATTAGTACTAGTCTTTTGTCCAGTTTTATTAAGAAACACATGTTCAAAGAATGATGCATTTCGAGATTTTATAATAGTATTTACATGCATTTTGAAATGTTCTGATTTATGAATAAAAAACAGATATGCACTACTATTCTTGGCATAACCAATGAATATGCAATCAACAGTCTTAGGACTTATCTTAGTCTTTTTAGGACTAGGAATAGCCACTTTAGCCAAACACCCCCACACTTTTAAGTATTTGTAGGATGGTACTCTCCCATACCACATTTCATAAGGTGTTTGATTCATTTTCTTTCGAGATACTTTATTAAAAATATAATTAGCAGAAAGTATTGCTTCCCCCCACAATTTCTGAGATAATCCAGAATTTATTAACATGGCATTCATTATTTCTTTTAAAGTCCTATTTTTCTTTTCAGCAATTCCATTTTGCTGAGGTGAGTAAGGAGTGGTGGTTTGATGAATTATTCTATATTCTTTACAAAACTCTTCAAAATGTGATTCATATTCACCACCTCTATCACTTCTTAGTTTTTTAATTTTCTTACCAAGTTGATTTTCTACTTTATTCTTAAATTGAATGAAAGTTTCCAAAGCTTCATCCTTGGTTCGAATTAAATAAATATAACTATATCTAGTATAGTCATCTATGAAAGTGAAAAAATATTTTTTCTCACCTTTAGTTTGAATTGATTTAAAATCACATATGTCACTGTGAATTAATTCAAGTGATTCCGTACTTCTTTCAATTGTATGAAAAGGAGTTTTGGTTAATTTTGCCTTAACACAAATTTCACATTTATGATTTGGATCAATTTAAAATTTAGCTAAACATTCCATATTAATTAATCTACGCAAAGATCCATAATTAACATGTCCTTGTCTATCATGCCACAAATTTGAAGACTTAAGCAAGTAAGAAGAAGATGTATTCTTATTAATAGCAGAGGGTACAACAGTCATTACATTTAGTTTGAAAAGGCCATCAGACATTTAACCTTTCCTTACATACATCCTGTTTTTGGTAAGTATAAATTTGTCACTTTCAAAAACTAGCCTAAATCCATTTTTTCTTAACAGAGATTCGGAAACAAGATTCTTGCGAATGTTCGATACATGCAGCACATTGTTGAGTGTGAGTTCCTTTCCAAATATCATCTTCAGAATAATCTTTCCTTGTCCTTCAACTTTAGAAGTCGAGGAGTTGCCCATGAATAGTTATTTGCCGTTGTCTACCATAGAATAAGATGTAAACATCATTTTGTCGGCACAGATGTGGCGAGTAGCACCAGTGTCCACCTACCATTCTTTAGGATTTTTGACAAGGTTTGCCTTGGAAACAACTGTAGAAAGATTTATATCCTCTACACCATTGAAAATTTTGTCCACTTCGGTCATATTGGCTTGAACAGGCTTCTTGCTTGATCTTCTTTTGCTTTTGCGCTTGCTACGACAATCTTTGGCCTCATGTCCCTCTTTGTCATAGATGTAACATTTGCCATTAAACTTGTACTCCTTAGTATCCTCTTCTTTAGAGCCTTGTGCAGAACTTTCTCTAGCATACTTCCGTTTCTTTGCTTTTGGAGCATGTTCCACCACATTTGCTTTAGACTCCATTAGATACTTACCAGCCCTCTTCTTAGAATTATGGTTGTCCTCCTCAATCCTCAAACGCACAATCAATTCCTCTAAAGTTATTTCTTTGCGCTTAAGTTTGAGGTAGTTCTTGAATTCTTTCTAACCTTGTGGTAATTTTTCAATTAAGGTAGCAACTTGGAAGGATTCACTAAGAGACATGCCTTCTGCGTGATGCAGAATAAGTTGGAGATCATGAACTTGGCTGATCACAGTCTTAGAATCAACCATTAGAAAGTCCAAAAATTTGCTTATTACAAATTTCTTCGAGCCAGCGTCTTCTATTTTGTACTTTTTCTCCAAAGGCTCCCAAAGTTCCTTTGCCCTCTTAATAGGGCTGTAGACGTTGTATAATGTGTTATCAAGCCCCTTCAAGATGTAGTTCCGGTAAAGGAAATCAACATGTTTCCAGGCATCGACTGCGACAACCACTTGTCTGTCGGTTTCATCATTTTTCAGAGTAGGAGCATTCTTACGGAGAAAAAGTGCCAGGTTGAGAATAGTAAGATATAACATCATTTTCTGTTGCCATCTTTTAAAATCAGTTTCTAAGAACTTCTCTGGCTTTTCACCGTGATTCATTGGCACAGTCACAATAGGAGAGGGGGTTGGAGCAATTGCAGTTACCATACAAGTACTAGTTTGAACATTAGTCTGACTAGTTTCAGTAGCCATGAATTCTAAATTATAAAACAAAATTATAATTAGAATTTTATACTATACAGAAAATTAAACCATAAACACAAAATTTAATTCTGTAAAAATAAAAGAAACAAAATCTGTAACTTTTATTTCCTATTAATTTGAAAATAATTTTTTTTAGAAAAATTAATTCCACAGAAAAAAATATTTCTGTACTTCAAAAATTAAATACTAAAAACATAATTTTAATTAATGAAAACTCAGAAATTATTTTTGAAAACCAAAATTAATTTCTGACCAACTTCACAAATGAATATTCTGAAATTGTTAATAATAACTAGTATATTACTACTAGTTGTCAAAGAAAATAAACAGTTTATTACTACTATTTGTCAAACAATATATTACTACTATTTGTATTTTCCAACCAGAATATTACTTTGTAAAACCACAGAAAATAATTTCTGTTAGAAGAAGAAAGGAAGAAAAGGAAACAAATGAAAAATTCTGTATAAATAGAATAATTCGAATCTGTCTTAAGATTATTGGAACAATTTTCTGTGTAAGAGATAAAAATGTGAAACAAAACAAACAAATAAAAATAAGTTACTTACAAAATTTATTTACCGAAGCAACTTAACAATAAAAAAGATCACGTTGAGTGTGTGACACTTTGTCTTTAAGATAGATTCACTCCGCTCCGGTACTTACGGATAAATGGCATCTATCTCCCAGGATACAATGATCTTTATACAGATTGTAGTAGTATTCCACGCAATCTGTACAGCGAACTAGAACTTGTGTTCTGTACTTTTAGAAATTTCTCTAAAATCTAGTATGAAGAATAATGCAAAGAGAGAGCAAAACCAGGAAGAGAAATAAATTTTTTGGATCAACAAACTGCTGGAATGATCCTGTATTTATAGGCAAACTAGTGACCCTTTGGAAGGGCCGAACAGGTAGGTTTTTAAACTGAACAAGTATGGTTTGAAATTGAACCTGTTCGGTGCACAGTTTGAATCTGTCTGTTGGACTGCTGGAAATTGGACCAGAGGAGGCACTGTTTTGGACAAAAAATTGAATTCAAATTTGGTGCAAAATTTGAATTAATTTCATTTAGAAAAAAAAATTTCCCAAAAAATTTTTTGAAAAAAATTCAAATAAATTTTGTCCGACAAATTAATATTAGGACCGACCCGACCCATACTCGCGCATGTCACGGTTGGTCGAACGGGCAGCGGCGCGCGTATGTGGTGGTTTGAGCCGAAGCCCACTTTGTCCATAACTCCTCCCTTCTACAAATTTGGGGTGCCTCTTGGGGACCAACCCAAGTATTCCCACCTAGAACTTATATACATACATAAGTTTTCTTTAAATTTCAATGTGGGACAACCATTTAAAGGAAACTCATATTTTACTTCTTTAATTGTCCATTCCACAAACCCGAAAACGATGTCAACTTCCCATTCACTCATAAATGGTTTTGACGAATTGTCTTCATCGTGTGACTTGCCACGCGGCAAGGAACACGTCACCTCTTTAGACCCACCCCAAAAGACGTGTGCGCTTCACTCAAATTTGGGCTAAAAATTGGCCCAAAATAAGCCTGTAAAAACCACAATTCCAACATTTATAACTGATGGAGAAGTACACATTTTTTATATATCAATCACCAATGTTGGATTTTTGAGGCTTTACAATAGATATTGAATTGATTACAGAAATAGTGGAACTTAACATTACCAAAATAGAAGACACTTCTTATAATTACTTAAGGAAGTTAATTCATTTTGATGCTCTGCTATACCTTCTCGACATGGATAATGGACGAGTAAAGCCATTGGTCATCAACTATGAGGAACTTGCTAATAAGTTGTTTGAGGGGTAAATTTGTTAGAAATATTTAAATCAATGGATTGTTTTTTTTTGTGAATTTTAATCAAGAAAAGCTAATATTTAAATCAACGAATTATATGTCCTTCAATTTTGAAAATAATTAATTGAGGGACTTTAGCCATTAAAATTTATTGGAGTGTATTATTACAAAATGTTTTTGAAAGAGTTTTGACCAATGTTTTGAAAACTAGACCGGTTAGCAAACCAGAAAATGGATTGGGTGGACGGGTCACTGGTTCAACCGTCGGGTCGAAGCAGTCGAACCATGGCGTCATAATTACATTATAAATATATTTTAATATATATATATTAAAAATATAAGTATAAAAATGAAAAAACATAATTAAATTCAGCAAAATAATAGAATTTTCAAAATATTTGCAAGATGAGTATACATATATTTGTTTTTGCAAGATGATTGCCAGAATATATAATAAAAAAATTAGTTCACCAAACCATTAACTAACAGCTATGAAATCAGAAATTTGTTATATAAAATATTTATGAATTTTTAAAAAATATTTAGTGGTATATTACTATTCCATCATTGACTTTTCTTTGCCTCCATGGTTTTTGTTTTGTTTGGACATGATAATGATTATAAAAATAAGCGTTAAGCAGCTTAAGAAACATAACAACAAAAAAGGGAAGCAAAAGAGATAGAAACAGAGCAGAAGAGAAGGGAAAATAAAGATGAAGAAAACTGGCCGGTTCTTAAAACCCAGTCTAGATCGCTGGCTTTGATGGTTGAACCGGCGGTTCTTCTGATTCTTTCATTTTACACCGGTTTTGAGCTATGTCTAGGTTTAGAGGGTTTTCTGGACCGAAACAAGGTCCGGTCACCAGTCCAACCGGTTCAACCGGCCGACCAAGTTTCAGATTTCTAAACATTGGTTTTGACTAATGTTTTTAAATAAATCTTTATTTATTTATTTATTTTAACAAACATCTGTAATCACTTCATTGTGATGCCTTTGGTCTTCGTTGGTAAGTGTCGTGGTGTGAACTGATTCTTTAGTTGGTGATGAAGTGTGGGACCGTTGCTAATGCAATCAATCTTAATGGATTGTATAGAAAAAGATCATAAACAAGAAAATTATTAATTAAGTGCTTAAGGGGCTCTGCTTATTTTACCATCAGTCGGGTCGAAGCAGTCGAACCATGACGTCATAATTACATTATAAATATATTTTAATATATATATATTAAAAATATAAGTATAAAAATGAAAAAACATAATTAAATTCAGCAAAATAATAGAATTTTCAAAATATTTGCAAGATGAGTATACATATATTTGTTTTTGCAAGATGAGTGCCAGAATATATAATAAAAAAATTAGTTCACCAAACCATTAACTAACAGCTATGAAATCAGAAATTTGTTATATAAAATATTTATGAATTTTTAAAAAATATTTAGTGGTATATTACTATTCCATCATTGACTTTTCTTTGCCTCCATGCTTTTTGTTTTGTTTGGACATGATAATGATTATAAAAATAAGCATTAAGCAGCTTAAGAAACATAGCAACAAAAAAGGGAAGCAAAAGAGATAGAAACAGAGCAGAAGAGAAGGGAAAATAAAGATGAAGAAAACTGGTCGGTTCTTAAAACCCAGTCTAGATCGCTGGCTTTGACGGTTGAATCGGCGGTTCTTCTGATTCTTTCATTTTACACCGATTTTGAGCTATGTCTAGGTTTAGAGGGTTTTCTGGACCGAAACAAGGTCCGGTCACCAGTCCAACCGGTTCAACCGGCCGACCAAGTTTCAGATTTCTAAACATTGGTTTTGACTAATGTTTTTAAATAAATCTTTATTTATTTATTTATTTTAACAAACATCTGTAATCACTTCATTGTGATGCCTTTGGTCTTCGTTGGTAAGTGTCGTGGTGTGAACTGATTCTTTAGTTGGTGATGAAGTGTGGGACCGTTGCTAATGCAATCAATCTTAATGGATTGTATAGAAAAAGATCATAAACAAGAAAATTATTAATTAAGTGCTTAAGGGGCTCTGCTTATTTTACCATCAATCCATCACTAATTGATATATACTCTTCATTTTTTTTTCATGTTTGAAGACAAAGATCATGTTTAATTGGAGGTTTGGGGAGGAGGATTGTATTAACAATATATGAGCCTCACTTAAATGATATTTATTTGTAATATGAGATTGTTAATTCATAAACTTCTTCTCATGGTGTGATTAACATCCAATGAAAGGGCTAGGGTTATTAGTTCCACCTTATGGATTGGTGATTAAAAGACCATTAGGTCCTTCATTTTACAAAACTAACAAATTTACTTTATATGCGATAAGGATTTTTACATAATTTTCATATTTTATTCAAATTAACTAATATTACCACACTAGTGCAGAAATAAATGCATTTATCTTATATCTCCAACCTAATGCGATCATACTACTAATCCATCCTAATCCACCAAACAAACATGACCAAAATCATGGCATCTACCTCTTTTACTAATCATAACCACCTTGCAACACCACCCAACCATGAAATTGAGGTGGCTATTGTGCATGGGGATAGTAGGACCCCTATTGGGATCCATTTCAATGACCAAACCATTTATTTTTTAGGATACAGAATATACTTGCAAAAAATAAAGTTGATCGGTATCGATAGGCCTTTTATTGAATTGCATTTTTATCTATAAAAAATGATGATAAATGTGATTTAAAGTATAAAACTGAATATGCAATTTGATGAAAAGACAATTTCCGACCAACTTGATTTTTTACAAGTATGTTTTATTCGATGTACCCTACAAAGTTAACAATTTAGATTATCAAAAGAGTTAATTATTTACAAGCCATGTGATAAGGACATGCACACCATTTAGTACCTCAAGTGTTTTTATCGATAAAAAAAAGTTCTAATAGTTGTACTTAAAGACTTTTTGTGACGATTTTCGAAATCTCTCGATAAAAAATGACAATTAAAGACTTTTTTGTGACGAATTTTTCAACTTGTCGCTCAAAACTTACAATTAGTGACACTTTTTATGAAAATACTGCTAACAAAATAAAAAATAGATATTTTTTTGGAAAATTAAAAGTGAAAGGAATTTTTTATGCACCAAAAAGTCAAAAAGACTTATTAGTGCATCTATCTTTGTAATAGAATTTTTCAGTGAGATCCCTGTATCAAAATTGAATCAAAATAAGTCCCATGAATCGAACAATAGTAACTATTACCCAAAATCACTGAATAATCTTCCCCATAAACAAATATATACTATGTGGTTGGGCACTATCTCTTAACTTTTGTGGGTTGCCAACTTGCCATATAGAATGTTATGGAAAATTATTTTATTGTCACCTGTCCTTCTAAGTTGTAACGCCGTAAATTTTATTACTCAAATATTATTTTGTAATAATCCCTGATTATAGTCCATTTCCATAATAATAAAAGTGGAAGCAAGAATAAATAGCTAAGCATTAAATGTTCTCACTCAGGTACAGTGATGAACTGTTCAACTACAATAATTTATAACATGTGCCCTTAGGCTTACATAGAAGAAAATAAAACAAAACAAACAAATAAAAAGAGATCAACCCATATTACAATAAGATGGCATTCCGCCTACAAGTAATAGACCTCGTAGCCAACAAATAAAGAGATTCCATGGTCTTGAAAAATATTCCCAACTTCTCACCTGAAAAATGGTTAACAATGTAGGATGAACATTAATGTCCAGTAGGGATCCCAATGATTCTAAACAATAGTATAATATAGATACATATGATCATGAATTCTTCAGCTCAATAAATATATATAGATAGTGTTGTTTTTCATATCCAAAATATGCATACACACGTATACTTTTTCTAAAAAAAAATCCTTTTTCAGACCTTCATAACTCATCATTCTCAATTCAAAAAGATTTTCAAGTGTAAATCACATCTCGAATATCATACATACATTAACCATTTTTGCAATTTTCTGACTCATCTTTTATAATCCAAATGATTTCATCATGTTGTTTATTTTCAAAATCAATCCACAATTAATCCTTTGTACTCTCGTGCTACTTATTTACAACAAACAACACTCATATTATTACTGAATTCAATATCCACCTTATAACACAACTTCAACTATATTCTCAATACATATTTTTGTCAACAATAATCTCTACAAATATACACACATTAGCAATAAAATTTCGTAATAAAATAAACAACTTGTGGTCTCACCAAGCCCCACATTACCATTGTGGTCTCACCAAGATCCATGTCTGCCTGCTTTACTGGTTGTTAGCCAAAAGGAACACATTACCTCTACATAGCACAGCCTGCTTTACCGGGTGCTAATTGAAAGGAACGCATTACCTTTATATAGCACATCAGCTCGATTTACCGGTTGCTAGCCGGAAAGATCGCGTTACCTCTATATAGCATAACCACATTCCATAACACGTGCATCTCAATTTCCTCTCATTCATTCACATATAATTACGTAATTATGCAGTTAATCAACAACACATAAGGTTTCATATTAACCTATTTCACATCAATTCTACAACAAGTAATACCATCCTCCACCGATGGCCAAGGACAAAACCTCTATGTATTTAATAGTAATAATATAAATTCTAATAAACAAGATAGTGTGATTCTCATAACATCTCCATACCTCAATATTACCAATATTGTCTAGAGTTAGATTAAATTCTTTATTGAGCTCGAGCTCGGCTCGTTTACTTATCGAGCTCGTTTATTGAGCTCAAGCTCAGTTCGATAAGAAACTTGACTCGAGCTCGGCTCGGCTCGACTCATTAACATTAATGAAACTTGAGCTTGGCTCGGCTTAGCTCAGCTCGATAATTTTTTTAATATTATTTATATTATTTGAATAAAAATATTTTTTTATATTATTTAATATATAAATAATGTATTTATTATATAATTTAAATAAAAATAAATGAGCCGAGCTTTTGACGAGCCAACTCGTTTACTAAACGAGCCTGATATTCGAGCTCGAGCTTGGCTTGTTTACTAAACAAACTGAGTTGAGCCAAGCCGAGCCCTTAACGAGCCGAGCCGAGCCAAGCTTGTTCATGAACAACTTGGCTCATTTGCAGCCTTAGGGACGAGAGCATGGGTAACAATAGCAGATGAAGAATAGAGAAGGCACATTGGCAAAAATAGAAGAGGGGAGAAGGGGTTGTGACGGTGGTCGGAAAAGGGAGGGGAGGCATCAGCGATTATCGAGGAGGACATATGGTGGTGGGGTAGGTTTCGGGGAAGAGATGAGTGGCGGTGGGCTGGAAGAGAATAGATTAGGTAGTTGAAGATGAGTATTTGGCAGATTAGTGTTAGGGTGGTGAGGGTTTCAAAGTAGATGATGAAGATGAAGATTATAAATGACTTTTTGCATTTTAATTGTACTTTAAATTGAAGAAAAATTAATGCCCACCCTCAAAATTGGCAAGTGAAATACACTTTTCGTCAATTTGGATAGAAAAGGTAATTGTTGCAATTTAATCCAAAACCATAAAGAGTCTTTATGTCTATATTCAAATCATAAGAGGAAAAGTGTTTTGTGTTCAAACTATAAGGGAGTGAAATGAATTTTACCCAAAATTTTATTATTAACTTCTTAAAAAAAAAAACAAAAAACAAGTGTGTACCTATCATATTATTCTAAAATTTAACCAATGAGTATCATAATAGTTTGTAATAATAATTTAATAATTTTTTTTTGAGTAATTGAACAAAAATAAAAAATAAAAAAATTGCTAAAGCAAAATAATCGTTGAAAGTCTTGCCGTGTGGGAGCAAGGCTAAAACAAATCAGCCTAGGTGGATTGTGCAAAGAAAAAAGACCAAAATAAAGTACTCTTAAATTTCCATTGTTTATAAAGGTTTGGGCTTCTCTTCAGTTTAGCCCTCGTTTCGAAATAAGTTATTTTAATAATTTTTTAATTTTTCATAAAAAAATATGTAAAAAAATAGAAAAAGTGATGTGATTTCTTATAATAATTTTTTAACTTTTTCGGTAAAATATTTAGTCCCCAAACAATGCCTAAAATCAAATTGGAATATGTTAGTTGAGTTTCGTGGGCTCACCATAGAGTTCACATTGATTATCTTAGTCGTTCAATATTTAGAATTCGTTGAGTACTTCATTCCTAGAAAAAATGACATTAATAGGATATGGATAACAGTTTAATTAGATTAAATTTGTGTCAATATTAACTATGATTTTAAAAATAAATTGTTAACTCAAATATGATTTGATCAAGTAACTATTGATATTCGATAATGTGACTTTTTTATAGGGGTGAACAGAATGAGCCCTATATATTGAACGGTTTGTATTATCGATGTGGGCTTTGTGGTAGGCCCACAAAAAACCAACAGGTCGCTCTAGTTGGAAAGTCCAACTAGAGACAAGCTGAATCATTTGTAAAATTATAAGTGAAAAATTTAAAATTCTTGAGATATTGATTCGCGATTATGTTTCAATTTTAAATGGTGAATATCAATCCCAATCAAATAATCAATAACAAATCGACACAACGATTTAACGTGAAAAAAATCACAATTGGAGCGCCTCCAATTGTGATAAAAAAACCACAGGCTAAAGCCACAAAACAATTCACTAAGAAGACAAAAAGGAATTATACATATGTACCTTCAATTACCTAGTGAATCCACGCCCAAATTGAATTGACCCTGATGTGCCATTTCTACCACCGCCTTCACCTTAGAATTGTCTTGCCCAACGTTGAATCCACAACGGTGATATCGAATCTACGTCGATGAGTCATTTCAGAATCCATCAAAGCTTCAGACTCTAGTTTTCCGAAATCCACCGAAGAACACCTTTCTCTTTTATGATTGAAATAGTAAAAACAACCCTTGATGTTCGTCACTCTGTAATTCATAGATTAATCGATCATCTTCTAAACATCAAGGAAACTCATTTAAAAACACCTCCAATATAGAACACTTATAGGCCAATGTAGCAAGTTGGTTAAAAATTAAAAGCCAGCTTTTAACCCATTTTGGGTCACATCACCTCTCACATTTTTTACACAAAAAAGTCAAAAAAAGTCAGAAAGCCAGCTTTTAACCATCTTTCCAAAACACCTTGTATTTTACTTCTCTTTGAGAATCTAGACGGATTAAACCTTAAAACGAGCAAATGACGCACTTTATAGTAAACTGAATTGCAAAAACCGCTCGAGCGCACACTTTATCGCTCGAGCGGTGTGAGTGAAGACGGTGAAAACATATAGGCTGACTGCTCGAGCACAACATTCACTGCTTGAGCGATAAAACTTGTTTTCCAAAAGTTCAGTTTGCACGCAGATATACTGGATGCTCCTCTTCACTGCTCGAGCGCACAAATGACTGCTCAAGCAGTCAAACAACTTCAACTACATGTTTTGCTTCGGGGGCACTGCCCCTCAACCTCGCCTGGTGTAACAACCCTGATTTGTAATTAATTGCTAATCTGTAATTAAGGATGTTAATTAAGTGATTAAAATAAATTATGTGTTTATTATGTATTTTGTATGTTATTTGGCTTTCTATCTGTTACTCGTAGTAATATCTGTCATGATTTCTACTTTGGTATGAAATTTGATAGCCTAAACGGTCTCAGAAACCGAAATTGAGCACATGGTTAGACTAGTTAGCGTTTTTGGAACCATTTGAGAAGTTTTGTTAAAAAATTGATTTAGTTTAGTAAAATCTCATGTGATTAAATTGAGCCTTGATTAGAACTAATTTGGATTAATTGAGTTGTGTGTTAACCTTGAAAATTAAGGCTACTTGTGTTTAATTAAGATGATACATGATTAATATCTAATTTGATCCTATTTATGATTCAACATTTGATTAAGTGTAGTATGAATTGGGCATTTTGGTGTTGAATATAGGGGATTAAAACCCTTGTATGTGTGTGTGTTTGAGTTTTACATGTGTGTGCACATGTATTGTGCTCAAGAAGTGAAGTGAGTGTGCGTGTGTATATTCAGCTTGAGTGAGGGAATGTTTGTATTATACATTTTGCTCATTTGATTATTTATGCTGAGAGAGTTCAAGCTAGAGAGGAAGAGAGAGAGAGAGAGAGAGAGAGAGAGAGTAAAAGAGATAGCTCATTCTAGAGAGAGAAGCCTGTCTTTGTGCTAGAGGTTGAAGAAACTAGGAGGGTTCATCTCACATTTCTGAAATTAAAGTTTTGGGTAAGAATTTTATGACTATTTTATATTGTAAATCCTCCATGCATTATGAGTTCATCAAGTTATTGTGCTAATTTCATGATATTTGTAAGGAAATGGGTTTTTGACCAAGATGATGACTTGCATGTACATTATTGGAGATTAACCTTTGGTTTCATCATTTTGAGTTTGAGTTTGAAGTCATTGCATGCATGTGAGTTTAATCATGTCCATTGTTTCAGAAATTCATTAGTTTGTTGATCACCATTTGCATGTTATGAAAAAACATGAGAAGAGTTGAAAAATCTTGCATGAAGAAGTTTTGGTTTAAATCTTTCAAGAATTGATGAGTTTTTGAATAAAAGATGTTTTAAGGGTCTTGTATTGGAGTTTTCTAAAGCTATTTTATGTGTTTGATCAAATCATGCATGCAAGACCCTAAGTTTTGAGAGTTGTTTGGAAGCCATTTTTGTTAAGCTTGGTGCCCAGAAATTCATAGCTGGCTCGAGTGACGAAGTGGTGGCTTGAGCCACATTACGAGCTCCCAATATTTTGAACTCTGCAAAAGTTGGCTCGAGTGAAGAAGTGGTGGCTCGAGCAAAGCTTAGTTTTTGCCTTCAGCTGGCTCTAGCTAACAGCATATTTTCAACATGTTTTCAAAAGATGTTTTAAGTAAAAATCTTCGCTCCCATCTCTTTTCGGGCATTCTTAGGCATGATTTATGAGACAATAAGGATTAATAAGCTAAGAAACAACATGCATAAGTGAATTAGAAATTATGCGTCAAATTCGAGTATGTGGTTCAATATGAACAAGTTATGTGGCATGGCATGAATAAGAAGTTAAAGCAAGAAAGCTAGGCCATGTATGGCCATATGAATCAGTAATAATGAGGCATGTTTTGTGCTATGTACATTTGTGTTTGTAGGTCAAGACTCAAAGACTGACCAGCCATTTCTGGAAGCCCACTGTGAGTAACGTTATTGTAAATATATGTTTATATAAATTATGTTTCAAATGTGATTTGATAAGTTACGATTTTTGAAATGATATTTGTTTATGTTAATGAATGTCCTATGTTTGATATCTATTATGGCATCCATAGATAGTCCCAAGTCATAGGGGACGACATGATAATGCGGGTCCGTGACATATATGTGATTACGAGATTTCGTTAACCACTTGTCAAAGTGGTGATGTGTTTAATCGGTATCCGAAACCGATTACTCTAGTCGGATGACGATGTGATATGTTCTATTGGATGTACCATTATTATGTTCAGATATGAGAATGATTATGTTATGATCTGCTTTATGATTATGATATATGTTCGGAATTCGTTCACTAACCTTTTTACCTTAATGTTATTCACTGGACTTTAGCTCACTGTGTATATAAATATGTATAGGTGAGCGTTTTGGAGATCAGGCCCGAAGACTTTTGTCTAGATCTGTGTCCTGTTGTCAGCCAACCATTATGCCTCACGCGGAGGTTCCTGAAGTGTCACGTGTTATATGCTCTAGTGGTTTCGTATATAAGACTTTGTTTGTTTTTATCGGCTGTACTTAAGATGCTGTAGTTAAGTGTGTGGATATAATGAGAGAATGATTTTTGGTTATGTATCTAAAGTTTTAAATATTTTGTTTCATATAAGTCAGCACATCTCGTTGAACAATTAAATTTATCCATTTGCTTTCACCAGCCCCTTAATTTTGTTTACTCTGATGAGTGGCCTTTGGTAATCTCAGGATTATTGGTCGGTTACGATGCTAAACCTATAGGAGCGGGTTTGGGTCGTGACACTTGGGTGCTATCCCGGACTCGCCATGGGGCGTTGCATAAACACAAGCACAAACACAATTCAGGTTGGATTCGCATCTAAACACTCACAGCTTCACTGAAACAAAAGAGCGAATAAAATTACAATTGAAAGGAGTTTTGTCAAACGGATTATCAACTACAAAAACCTAACAATAAGGTTAGTTTGGATAGCTATAGATTTTAAATTGAGAAAATTTTTCCCTAACTATAGTTCGATGATCAATTTAACCCCTATACTTTTTATCATTTCAATTTTATACCTAAACTATTCAATTTTGGATCAAAAGGGAATTTTATAATACACGTCTTATTTTATAGTGTGTATCATATGTATCAATTATGACATTTGTGATATTTGATTATCGAAAAAGCCTATAGTGTGTGCCCTTTAGGGGTGCATACCACATGCACCTTACCACAAAATTAGTGTAATTTTATCACAAAATTCTGTAACATTAACCACAAAATGTGTAACCTCGCCACAAATTAGCATAACAAAATGTCTAAAATTTTGTGGTTCATTATGCATTTTATAATTAACGTTATGAAATTTTGTGATAAAGTTACGCTAATTTGTGGTATGGTGTATATGTGTGCACCCCCTTTGAGGTGCACACCATAGAGTTTTCCTTGATTATCACCTATTGTGATATTAATTAAAACTTGGTTATGACTTATTATAATGTTAGTTATGACTCATTCTTATATTGATGATAAATAATTTTGATTATTATTTTAAAAAAGTCTTTGGTTATATATATATATATATATTTTTTTTTTGTAGTGTTCAGTTATGACTCATTATTATTTTTTAGTTATGACTTAAAAAGATTTAATTAGGATATAACTTGTATATGGTACACACTCCAAAATGAATGTGAATAGAGTAGTATGACCTGGAATAATTTAAGTTGAGATTTTAGTAGAATTTTTATAAGTAGAACGAGAATTCTTAATATGATGTCAAATGGCTATGGCTTCTCTCTAGTCCCCCATCGGAGTGGAGAGGTACTGTTGGGTTTTGTGGGCTCACTTTTAGGTCCCATTTCGATGATCCGAACCTTCACATCTTAGTGTTCGTCAAGAATATCATTCCTGTAAAAAATCAAGTTGATTGAATAACGACAACCATGTGTTTGGATTAGTTTTGTATGGAAAAAAAGAGGCAGTGAGAAAATAAATGGTCCATACAATATTGATCGAACATGTGGCTTCCGTCATCCGATTGACTTCATTTTTTGCAGGAATAATGTACTTGACGAACACTAAAAGGTGAACAGTTCAGATTATCGAAACCAGATCAAAAAATGAGCCCATGTCTTCTATTTTCCTTCCATTTCTCCTACTATTTCCTTTCCTAAGACAAAAACATGGCATATTTGGTTGCAGGGGCTTTGCTCTCTGCCTCCTTTCAAGTGTTATTTGAACGGTTGTCTTCTCCCCAATTGCTGAACTTCCTTAAGAGCTTATTGCATCATAATGAAGGAGATAAACTACGCAAGAAGCTCAAGTCAAAATTGTTGAGACTTAGTGTCGTCCTTAATGATCAATTAGTGAAAGATTGGACGGATGAGCTTAAAGATACTATCTACCACGCAAATGACTTATTGGATGAGATTGCAACTAAAGCTTTGGGTTGCAAGGTGGAAGCCAAGTTCCGAAGTGCTGCAAAAAACCAGGTAACAGACTCAACCATGACTTCTGATTCTAGTTTCTATGATGCAGAGCTAGTGTCCAAGATGGAGGAGATCGTTGATAGACTAGAATGGTTTTTGGAAGAAAATGATGATCTTGGGTTGAAAGAAGTTGCTGATCAAAAGTGGTCTCACTCTCACAGATTGCCATCAACTTCTTTAGTTGATGAATTTGGTGTGTATGGAAGGGATAATGACAAGGAGAAGATAATTAAAATATTGCTTTTGGATGAGGCGAGTAGCAATAAGATAGATGTGATTCCAATCATTGGGATGAGTGGTGTAGGCAAAACTACCCTTGCTCAACTTGTTTACAATGATGGCAGAGTAGTTGAGCATTTTGATATGAAAGCATGGGTTTGTGTTTCTGATGAATTTGATGTTCTTAGTGTTACTAAAACAATTTAGAGGCAATTACTTCCATTAATTATGACACACAAGACCTAAATCTGCTTTAAGTCAAATTAAAGGAGAGCTTGATGGGAAAGAAGTTTCTAATTGTTTTGGATGATGTATGGAACGAGAACCCTAGTCATTGGGAAATCTTGTGGACTCCTTTCACAGCTGGTGCATATGGAAGTAAGATTGTTGCAAGAACCCGTAATCATAGTGTCGCATCTATCATGCAAACCATTCCTGTTCATCATTTGTAACACTTATCGAATGAAGATTGTTGGTTACTTTTTGCTAAAATTGCTTTTGACAAAGGAGAGTCGAAGGCTTTTCCAAAGCTTGAAAAGATTGGTAAACAAATCGTGGATAGGTGCAAAGGTTTGCCTTTAGCTGGAAAAACACTTGCAAGTCTATTACGCTTCAAACTTGATGTTGCGGAGTGGGATGAAATATTGAAGAGTGACATATGGGATTTGCCAGAGGATAAGAACAACATCCTTCCAGCCCTGATATTGAGTTATCGTCATCTTCCTTCACATTTAAAGCAATGTTTTTCTTTTTGTTCAACATTTCCTAAAGATTATGGATTTGTAAAAGAGAAGCTAGTTTTGTTTTGGATAGCTTTGAATTATGTGGAGCAACCTACAATTAGTAAAACTTTGGAAAAGATTGGTGAGGAGTACTTCCATGTACTATTGTCAAGGTCATTCTTTCAACAATCAAGTGGCAATGAATCCTTTTTCACAATGCATGATTTAGTTCATGACCTAGCTCAAGTTGTCCATGGACAATTTTCTTTTAGGGTAAACGATGAGAAGCTACTCGATATTTCTCCAAAAGCACACCATTTTTTGTATAAGAGGAGAATATTTGATGGTTTTGAAAAATTCAAGGCAATTAATGAGGCTAAATATTTAAGGTCTATTTTACAATTAAAGTTTCGATATGAAGGTCCACGTGATTATTCATACTTGCCCAAGAAGGTATTGGATGATATTTTTCCAACACAAAGATGCTTATGGTTGCTATCATTGCCACATTATAATATTGTGGATTTGCCTGATTCAATTGGCAATTTGATACATCTTCGTTATTTGGATCTCTCTGCAACAAAAAATAAAAACATTGCCCGAAGTAGTTTGCACCTTGTATAATTTACAAACACTACTACTATCAAATTGTTCTCTTCTCACAACCTTGCCAATGGAGATTGGAAAATTAATTTTCTTGCGTCATCTTGATATTAGTGGAACTAAATTAATGGAGATGCCAATGCAAATGAGTCGATTAAAAGGTCTCCAACATTTAACTGATTTTGTTGTGGGAAAGTGCAGTGGGTCAGGTATTAATGAGTTGAAGGAGTTTCATAATCTTTTTGCGACACTGACAATTTCAGGTTTGCAAAATGTAAAGAGTGGAAGGGATGCATTGGAAGCAAAGCTGAAGGAAAAAGAGTACCTTGAAGCAATAGTGCTGGAATAGGGTAACACTATTGAGAATTCACAGAATGAAAGAGAAGTACTTGAAAATTTGTAGCCTAATACAAATTTGAAGTGCCTCACAATCAAACGATATGGGGGCACAAGATTTCCAGAGTGGTTGGGAGGTTACTCATACTCAAATATAGTGTCTTTATTCCTTGACAAATGCGATCATTGCTTTTCATTGCCACCACTTGGTAAACTGTCCTCTTTGAAACATCTTCACATAGCAAAGATGAATGGAATAACTGTGGTGGGTGAGGAATTTTGTGGGGATTTTGAAGAAATGTTGGAGTGGATGGAATGGTATATTTTGGAGGCTGAAGAGTTTTCACAACTTAAAGAACTTTGTATAATCAAGTGCCCAAAGTTGGTTGGAGGCTTACCCAAACACATGCCATCTTGGGTGAGCCTTGAGATTCGTGAATGCTCAGCGCTTATGACTTCACTTCCAAGGACTTCTGCAACAAATAAATTAGCATTGGATGGATGCAGTGGCGTAGAGTTGGGATGGCAAGGTGTGTCTTCTCTTGTAAAATTGGAGATTTCAAATATGCCTAATTTAAAGGAATTGCCGCTTATGCTTACAAGCCTTTTGGTTAAGAGGTGTGAGGCTTTGGATTCTGTAAATGCGTGCCTCAATACTTGCCTTCAGAAATTGCGCATTGAAAATTGCTCATCACTTTTGTCCGTTGGTGTTCTACCCATTACATTGAATTCAATTTCTATTTGGGAATGTCCGAAACTAGTGTTCTCAGTATCAGAGGAGATGGAGTGCCGCAATAGTTCCCTTGAACATTTGCCAGCAGGATTCTTTTGGAAACTTCGACATCCAAATATCGCAAATTGTGAAATCCTTTCAATTCCGAATGGACATGGGCTCAACATTTCGACATCGCATGAGTCTGTTTACGTTAATGAGTGCAATAGTATGGTATCTTGTCTGCAAGAAGCATTACACGCTCCCAATCTGAAAACTTTTTGGGTCGAAAATTGTAAAAAGCTCAAGTTGCTGCCAGAAGGAATGCATAGCCACCTTCCATCTCTTGAATACGAAGCAGAGGATGATGATGATGTGCTGGAGTCCTTTCTGGAGGAAGCCCTGCTGCCCCACACTCTTAATTCGCTCTCGATCATAGGTCTACAAAATCTCAAATCAATCAACTACCAGAGCTTTCAACACCTGACTTCTCTCAAAAGTCATAATATTTAAAAATTAAAATCATAATATTTTGAAATTAAATATTTAAAAAAATTAAAAAATTTAAAAAATCGTAACATATTTAAATATTAAAATATTTAAAATCTTAACAAAATTAAAATATTTTAAAAGTATTTAAATATTTAAAATATTGATTTGAATTGAGTTTTGAAAAGAGTTTTAAATTATGTGTTTAGTTATGAGTTTTTAAAAGTAATGATTATGTTTTGAATTGAGTTTTGAGAAATGGGTGTAGAATTATGATTTGAAAGCTCAAAATAAACAATACATTCAAATCAATGGGTGAAACTATAATTTGAAACCCTAACCAAACGGAGCCTTAATTTTTTTAAATACCAATTTTGCCCTCATTGGGTAAATTACATTGACATCTCTCACATTTTAGAAATTACAACCCCCTCCCAAGGTTTAAAATAGTATTACCAATTTCTCCCTCGGTTAGTATTAGTTGAAAAAAAATTCAATGAAAAAGAATTAGTTGGAAAAAAAATTATTTGAAAAAAAAATTAATTGAAATTTTTTTTATTAGTTAAAATTTTAAATTTCTGTTTAAAAATCAACGTAAACTCATATTTATGTTTTTTTCTCAAATTTACAAACTGAGACAACTATTTATAAACAAAAAAAATTATCAAATAAGTTTTATGGCAGTTTTTAAAATTTTGTAAATATAAATTGAAAACTGAAAACGAAATGGTTACCAAACAGGTTTCAGATGGTAAAAATGTCGCAAAATTAACAAATAATTAAATAAGTTATTAACGTAAGAAATGACTTGTCAAAAGACTCTTAGGTTATGTATGGTTTGATTTTTAGAATTTTTTTTAAAATTAAAAATTAATTTGGTTAAGAACTAAAAAATAAAAAATAAAAAATAATTATCATTTTTATATAATTTTTATCTTTCGAGTGGTTAAAAATAATTTTTTACAAATTAAATATATTTCTTCATATTTATTTTTATTAAATAAGTTTTTTTTTTTTTTAAATGTCAGGGGGGATCCGTATTAAATTAAAACCTCAGAAGCTGTCAATGTAATTTACCTTTTAAAGTATATGTAAAGGTTAAGGATAAATATGTCATTTTAACTTAAAACTTTACACCGTCAAATAATTACACTGACAAGAGAGGTCAATGTAATTTCACAAATGTGAGGGAGAAACTGTAATAAATATAAATCTTAAGGGGTGTCAGTAAAATTTACCCTATATATATATATATATTTGATCAATGACCTTTCTATTTGGCCTTTGCCTGTTCCTTTTCTGTTTCTACTTCATTTCTTTCCATTAATTCTTCGAGGGCTCAAAAATCAATTTTGCCAACAAAAATCTTATTCAAATTAATAAATTTTATAAATTTTTGGTTGGAGAATTTGATAGGGGAAATAGAAATAATTTAATAAGTGAATTCAAAAGATAAAAAGTGAGATTGCATTTCCCTCCTATTTTCTTGTCCTATTTTTTTATTATAACCAAATAAAAAGTGAAATTGTATTTATTTTTATTTTTTATTTTTCTTATCAGATCCTCCTACCAAACATAGTCCTAATAACTAATGTTATTTAATTTAATGATATGATGTCTGCCACATCAATAAACAAAGAAGAAAAAAAACTAGTAAATTTGTATGATAGAACTCTTTACTAAAGATAAACGAGGGTGGAAATCTTTTGGAAAGGAATTTTTATTTGTTTGTTTAATCTTTATGATCTAAAGCTAATGCACTCTACTTCTCTTCCAGGTAGTGCAAATTCTCATATTCTAGACCAAGTTACCTTGACATCTCGATTAAAACTTGAGGATTGTATATATTTGAAAAGTTTCTTTCGTATAACTATAAATAATTTTGGTATAACTATAAAAGTTTCTTCAGTATTTTTGATGGATATTAGATGTTTAATGTTTATTACTTTTTGTTTAGATTTAAATACTTAGGTGTCATTTGACAATGACTTTTTTAGTTGGCTTTTTGACTTTTTTGATTTTTTTAGATTGAGACTTTTTTGTTCGTTTGGTATTCTTATTAGGCTTTTTACACTTTTTTTGTATTTTAAGTGATGTGTGAATAAGTAAAATGACTAAATTGCCCTCATGTGGGCAAAATCCAACTACACCTCCAAATTTTACACATTGTGACCCCAAAATTTTTTTTTTTTTGACCCAATAAATTAATTTTTTTTTCTTACTTTCCCCTTTCCACAATTTTTTTCAATTTCTTCATGCTACAGAGGTTTGGTAGTCTTGTGCCAAGTAACCAAACAAACAAACCAAATTATGGCCAATGATGGCCAAGTAACCAAACAATTTTTCCACAAACAAACCAATTACTCCCTTTTTCCACAATTTTTTTTCAATGATGGCCAAGTAACCAAACAAGCCAATTACTCCCTTCACCCCGTGGACGTAAACAAGCCAAATTATGTGTTGCAACATTTGTTAAAACGGCTGTACACTCTCATTTCCACCAAGCCATTGTTCCAAAAAAAAAAAATAATATAAAGAGAGCTACAATACATTAATAAAATAACATTGTCAAGTCCATAATAAAGGTATGTCCGAACAATACATTAATAAAATAAAATAGGCAACTCCATAATAACAAACATTCGTTGGTAATTTGATCTCTGAAAATAACCAACTTCTTCGGCGGACCATAACGACAACGCACAAACCTAATTAGATAACGTACATACACACAATACCATAAATACTAAACGTGATCCTACAATTCCTTCCCTACACATACAAACAACAAGAACGGCCGAACTTGGGTTACCGACTTTGTCCTATATATTTCCCAACATGCCGTGATTGCGCATGTGTACCGAACGATGTCGTATGACATTTCGGACAAGTTCCATATCTGGATCATCATCCTCAATGATTACTCCATCCCCTCCAGGAGGAGCAAGCACCGGAATGCCATTGATTATGTTTGTCGTGTCAGCCTCTGTTACTATGGGTTGAACATTGGTTGGATTTCCCGTATTTCTCCGTATGAAGTTATGCAATGCCATCGACGCACCAACTAACTGCACCTGCGCAGTCGCAAAATCATAACGAAGCATATTTTTTAGAAAACCCCATCGACTTTTCCACGACCCAAAGGTTCGTTCCACGACACTGCGCACCGACGAGTGTGCCTTGTTAAATAATTCTCGTGGGTTCGCTACGCTCCGTGCACCTTGCCGAAAATCTTCTTGGTGGTAACGGCGGCCCTTGTATGGAGCGAGGTAACCCGTTCGATTAGGATAGCCCAAATCAACAATATAATATTTCCCTGTCAGAAACAAACCAAATATGATTATTTGAACAACTCTTGTGCATATTTGTACATAGTGAATTTTTAAATGATAATTCTACATTACCTTCCTTCGGATGTGGAAACGGCACATTTTCATTGTTTATTATTTCAGCAAAAACTCTACTGTCATGCATACTGCCTTCCCATCCAAGTGATACAAACGTAAAACACATGTTGAAATCAACAACCGCCATGATGTTTTGTGTGTGACAGTATTTGCGTCCAAAATAGGTCGCTGCCTCAGGCCCCATCACTTTTGCAACAACATGCGTGCCATCGATTGCGCCGATGCAATCCTAAAAGCAATAAGGTTCAGCAAAATTTAAAACATGTAATATGGCCCAAAACTTGGAACATTTTCGTCAATAAGTTGTACCTTGAATGGTAGGTATTTCATTTTTGACTGCAAGTGAGGATGTCGCACATTTTGATTTGTTGTTGGCCTACAATGCACAATCGTGAACTTCTTCATTGCCTCCAAAACATTATGCATGTGGCGTGATACGGTTTCACCTGAATGTTGAAAGCGTTCTTGGATGGCTCTATTCTTAAACCCTCTTAACACATGTATGAGCATTGCTACACTTTCTTCCACGGCTAATCCATGGCAACGTTGGTTAACACATAAACCAAAATCTCTAACTAACGTGTCACACAACAAGGAAAATACATGTTTTGGCATACAAACATTTTTTTCGAAACGACCAACGTGTCCGTCATATAATTCACATATCCATGCACCTCCAATCAATATTGATGTTCGACATGGTGTTTTTGACATATAGTTTGTGTAGTATTGTTGTACGTACTGACATGCTTGCACGTTCGTCCAGTTATTTTGTTCTTGTATCTAAATTGCCATTTGGTTAATTTGCTCGACGAAGTCAGCGTTTCTGCTACCTTCCCCGTTAGACATGGCCACCACTTCGACGAGGCCTACAACACATATGTCCAACATTAACTAACATGACATATATACATGACCAACTGACCATGTGTAAGAGTATTGAAAAAGCAAACAAGCAACTATTGGACATGCATAACTTAACCATTCCATCGAAACCAACAAAGCAAATGGAAAAAATAATAAACACAACACGACCTGGTCATATTGTTCCACCAAACACATAAACATCCAACTTAAGCAACCGAAACAAACCCAAATCAAAAAGTGTCCAAAAAAACAATGAAAATAACATAGAGAGTCCTAAATATCCGACACTATAACAAGTTCGCCTTAAAACGTTAGACATGGCCCCTATCCCAGAATCCATCAAACCCGCCGTGCACCAAAAAGGTTCGCAAATGGAGCTACAGTGCTCCTTTGTAGTTGATTCTGCGTAAGCCACCCGATAATATGGTCATCATCAGGCTGGCACATCATAACCTCTCGATACTCAGTGTTGTCCATAAGAGATGATGCAAAGTGGAACAACGGTGTACCGACCAAGGCAGGAATGGATTTCAACCTTTCCATGCACTCTGAAATTGTGTACAAGAACTCATTCCCAGTTAAGTGCCTCACAGTAACTTCTTGGTTTTTAGTACGGACAACATTGCTCAGATTGTTAACGCTGTCAGCTATGGCAGATGCTCCACTAGTCGGCTTCCTCGACTTTCCTGAACCTGCGGGAGTCATCCTTTTCCTTTTTGCGTCGGGGTCAACCGCAGGTTCAACACTTCCCATTGATGACTCAGCATCCATGTCAATACCAACAGAAGGGATTGGATCTGCGAAAGACCGCATACCAAGGCTTTGAACCGAATCAGAAGATCCCTCGGTATCTTCGATAGTCCTTTCCCCCGGTGTCCAATGATGTCTGCCTGTTGCAGCAGCGCCTGTGAAGACAATCTCCATCAACTCCCGATGCTTCAAAGTCTTAGTCCTGAACTTTTCACAACTCTTGTTTATCTGCAGCAAAGGAAACACAAACCATTAGTGACAATATGTTACAAAAAAAAAAAAAAAATTAAACAATGTACAGAGGTAACAAAATAGTATAAATAATTTACCAGTTCCATACGATCCCACCATTCATCGGAAGCCTGAAACATGTCTGTTTCAGCGTCAAAGCCAATTCCAGTTACGCCTTTCGTGTGGTCTATCAACTTCATCCAAGCAGTCTATTCTCGTTTCAAGCATGCATACATGTTCTTCAACTGCTTCACATCATGTCTTCGACTTGTTTTTTTTTTCAAACTTCTTGGCCAAAGACTTATACCCAGCACTGCTCAAAACCATGAATGGTCGGTTGCCCTCAACAATCTCATCGGCAATAAGCTGTAGGAAAAGCTGTGTGGATTCATAATCCCACACAGTTTTGTGAACATTTTGGCTGTCGGCAAGAACATTAGCTCGGGCACTTCTGGCAACGGTACGCGGTGAAGTTCGTGTGGAATCCATACCGACAATACAACTGATAAATTAAAGCATAAGTACCTTATAAATGTATGCATATCACTCAGCCAAATGAATTGGCGCAAAAAATTATAAACGTAACCGGTTTCACATTCATTTACACATAAAATAAAGATGAACTACCAATGAATATTCATTGTTGATTGAAACCACCGTTTCATTACACGTCATTGACAATGACTTGTACGTATCATGTCCACAACAAACATAAGTCATTACAATATTAGCTTTGTTAGGGTGTTACAAGACACTTTTCACATTATCACATACGTATCAATAAGATTACAACAACAATGCATAGCACAGAAACAATGGTTTTCAAGATATGCAGCGTTTGTTGCATGTGAATGACATCATCCCGCAACTGCATGACAATGTTGTGCGTGGCGGAGTTAGACTCTGTGTTCAGTCGCCTAGGTTCATCGCACCAACCAATCCAACTTAAACATGGTTGACGAAATGTACGTACAAAGCTATTAGTAAACTGGTTTAAAAGAAATGACAATATGTTACAAAATAATTGGGTGTACTCACCACAGAATTCAGACATGCATAGTAAGCCCGTCTTGGATTTTTGTGAGATCTGAAAATCTTAACAACACATTGACCGTAGCCACAGGCACACGTACGATGTGGCCATGGAGTAGATATGCCACTTGACATGAATGAAGCCATGCTTTGTTTTGTAACATAGATGAATAGTACGTGGCCATGGAGTAGATATGCCACTTGACATGAATGAAGCCATGCTTTGTTTTGTAACATAGATGAATAGTAGACAAACATAAGGTGTGGGAAAAGTTGTTTCGTACATTTTCGTCAATAAGTTGTGTGCTTGTCGTATATGATATGTGTGGTAATGACATGGTTATGACCTACAAGATTTGTTAGCATACACCCTGCTGCACTTAACTACATAAATGGATTACCAATACTGTTTATGGCATAAATACAATAACACGCATACACCTATAGGATTGCATACACATAAGCAACATTCTCCAATGGACCCAATCCAAGAGAATTGAAAAAGAACGCTGACTGTTTTCCGTTTATCAGTTAGGACAGTGTTACTAATCCAACATAATTGAAACGACTTAAATTAACACAGTATAATTACAAAAAAGAAACCACCATTAGTAGCTAGGGCATATGTTTAGTTAGTTAGTTGGCCATTTAATTATGATTACATTGAAGACCAGGCAGAAACACATATAGAAAGTAACAGAGAGTTTAGGCGAAGGCACAACTATTGGGTGGTGACAGAGAAAAGGCCAACAAATAGTCAGACATCACAAAAAAACCAAGAATTGGTAACAGATTTGAAAGACAAAATAGAAAAAAAATAAAAATAAAATTAACAAGTTCAAATGATGTGCTCTGTTTTGTCTGTATTTTAGAAAATGCTTCTTCAACCAAAATCCGGATACAACCAACTACTGGACAACAGGTCCACTGAAGTAAGAAAAAAAAATTTAAAGCATTCCTAACTGATGTTGAATACAAAATGGTAACAGATGTAAGAAATTAACAGATAAATTGAATTGCCTTGTAACAAAAAATTTTGCTCTGTTCAAACAAACCAAATTAACAAATAACATTCCAATGGCTCTGTCTACTCCACCAACTGGCATACAACCATTTGTAGTTTGAGCTAAAAAAGAATTGTGTTCAACGAGTAACAACAAACACGGATTAAAAAAAATAATTAAAATAAAAAAATAAAAGAGAAAGGAAAAAAAAAAAAAACCAGTTCGACATCCCAGTTAGAAAAAAGAAAAAAATTCCTCTAAATTCCACAAGAACACTGAACAACAGTTCAACAAAAAAATTAAGGAAAATTGCAGAAGAAAAAACCGAAAAAAAAAAACCTAATGAACAGTACCATCCACTATTGTTTCGTTTTATCTATAGCAGATCAGAATCAACAATACCATTTTCGGTTTTAAACCACCATTGACACCAAAATACATGTTTTACCAGTGATCCAACTTCAGAACGACAGATGCAACGACGGCACAATGTTACGAAAACCCCAAAATAGAGCGAGTTATGCGCACCAAAGATGCAACGACGACACAATGTTACGCGTGAAGGATGGTCGACGCGTTGACGAAGCACTGTAGGCTTGGATCGGTCGAGCATTGTTGTGTCGCCGTCTCCCCCTCTCTGGTTCTTCGTCACCGTTTCGTTGAAGTGTGTTTCATCCAGAAACCCTTTCAAAAAATACATGTAAAGCAAAACCCAATTGACCAGGGGTATTTTTGTCATTGTCCGTTCTACACGTGCTTCCTTCCACACGCGTAGTCTTTCATTTGTTTGCTTGTGATTTTGAAACCAATTTTTGTTGTGTTGTGCTTATTTAGTCCGAAAACGATTGCCAAACTGCAGCTTAATAGATCATCTATAAAATAGGTATAAACGATAAGTGTTAATTTAGAAGGGATGTTTTTTTTATTTTTTTTATTTTTAATATTGAACTAGTATTAGTTTTTGTTGATTTTGATTATCTGTGGATGTAATATTAATCTATGTTGAAAATAAAAATATATAAAAAATATATTTTATTGTTGTATCCCTATTTTTTTGAAATCACTGTGTCCCGTATCCTGTCCGTGCTTTTTAGCGTCTGTCTCTCACGTGTTGTTGTCTAGATTTTTTTAAAAATTCTCTCTCAATGTGTCAGCCTTATATTGATGTCATATCGCTTGTTTGTATCCGTACTTCGTAAATGAGGACTCCATTCAAATAGAATCATACAATTTTTTTTTCTATTTCTGATCTATATAGTTGGTGGACCATGCCTTCTTTCTTCTTGTTCTTGTTCTTGTTCTTGTTCTTGTTTTTTTATTTTTATTTTTTTATTTTTTTGTTATCTTAAGTACCTTCAAATTGTCAATTGTTGTGGACTTAAAAATAGCAATATATTTTTTGGTATTTGACTCTTTGATTTGATAATAAATGTATCTTTAATTTTAATTGGGAATCCACAGAATAAATCAGTGAGCATGCACGTGCGCTCATGTGACTTTGCATTAGCAAATTGTAGAAAACTTGAAAGTGGATCTTGTGTAAAGGTGCAATTAGAGTGAGGATCATCCACCAATAGGATACACAAATATAGTTGAGGAACAACCTCATTTAAAATGCTTTAGTTATGATCCTATCAAACTTACATTAGATCAAAGCAGAAAGGGGAGGGTTCACCCTTATGCTGGGTAGACACGGTTCACTTTTTTCTAAATAAAACAATTTGCAGTTAGGCACACTAACTTTCTTCCTGGATTCTATTGATAGGTTATGTACAATAAGTACTCTAAAAGGAGCCACCGATTTGCATTTGTTACAATGAAGACTGTTGAGGATGCAAATGCTGCTATTGAAAAGCTAAATGGCATAGTAAGTGATTATATGGTCATATTACTGGCTTTTAAAAATTAGAAATTCAACATGAATGGTACTTTGTTTATATGAATCCTTTCACTTGAACAAATTGCTTAATTTGATCTTGTTTTCCACTACAGCAAATTGGAGGGCGAGAAATCAAAGCAAATATAACCGAAAAACCCTTATAAATTATGGATTTGCCATTTTTCCAGTCTGAAGAATCTGAATTCATTGACAGCCCCCACAAAGTTTATGTCAGCAATCTTGCAAAAACAGTAACTACAGAGATGCTCAAAAACTTCTTTGCTGAGAAAGGGAAGGTTCTTAGTGCAAAGGTATTCCGAGTTCCAGGGACCTCAAAATCCAGTGGGTTTGGGTTTGTAACATTTTCTTCAGAAGAGGAAGTTGAAGCTGTAATCGCATATGTAAACAATGCTGTAAGTTTGCTACTCGTTTTGTTATGAAAACTTGGTTTTTTGTAACCACACAACCACAGGTCCTTGTGCTTCTGATAAGTAGTTTAATAATGGGTACGGCAATTGGATATATGCATACAATAAATAGAAGGAAGAAATAATAGAGCCTCTTCCATTTTTTAATTATTTTTTGTAGATGATTGTACTAACATTCCAATTATCTCGTACTTGTTTTTTGGCAGTTGCTTGAAGGGCAGAAAATTCGTGTAGACAAGGCTTAATTAGCAGAAACTTGGTATTAACATGGCATATCATAGTTGTGAGAAACTTGGGGAGAGTGGTTTGCTTGTAACTGTTGTATTGAGAATTGAATGTTCTTTTCGTAGAGTCAGGGAACAAGAATTACAATATTTAGAGAACATCAAACTGTTCCCAAAAAGGAAAAGGAAAAAAAAGGAACAGCCAAGTGTTGATAGTTATTAGTTGTTTTGTTTTGAGCCTCGTGTTATTTTGGTTACAACGATGAAGTTAATTGACAAAGTTTAAAGTAGTTGAGTTCTTGCATCGTTCTTCTTGTTGGAATATGGAATATTGTATATTTAATTTAGGAATTTAATTTTAGGGTTTGATTGCGTAATTATTTAATTCCTTTTTGCATGTATCTTATATTGATTATATATAGACATGGTCTCACCTAAATTAGGGTAAGCCAATATTTTATAACTCTCTTCTTGGTATCAGAGCCAAACCCTAGCCACCCACCACCCTTGTCTTCTATTGTCGGCAGCCCTACACCACCTACTCAGCCACTTGACAGCCCTTCTTCTTCCTTCCACCCAGCCGAAAGTTTTCCTTTTCCTTCTCAGCCCCTCGGCAGTCCCTTTTCCTTACTGCCACAACTTCCTTAGGTGTCGACTAGGCCCTCCCTGCCTTGGGTCTAGTGTGGCTTTCCCTCTTGGGTGTTGTTCTTCTCTCTTTGCTCTTCTACGGTTCATGTGCTAATGTGATCAGCACTTTCTAGTTTGATTTTCTGTTGTGTTGGGCTACCAGCCTACCAGTGTGTTCGGTAGCATGTCTTTTGTGTGATGCCGCTACTTCGGCTTTGTGGTGTTTCAGCATGTCTGACTTTATTACACAAACTCAGAGCATTATGCCTCGTTCAGATGTTTCCTTGGCCTCCCATGTTCTGGTTCATTGGATTACTAGTGTGTTGCTCACTGATTGCAACTTTGCGGCTTGGAGCCGGTCTCTGCGTCTCTACCTTGGGGGTAGAGGCAAATCTGGATGGCTTTTGGAAACTGAGATACAACCTCCCGTTGATGATCCTAAGCAGGTTCAATGGGATATTGACAATTGCACCTTACTTGGTTGGATGTTCAACTCTATGGAAGAATGAATCTACAACATGTTTATGTACTGTGATACAGTTCCTCAGTTGTGGAGTGCTCTTACCTAGATGTACGCACATGCCGACAATGATGCTAGGATTTTCGAGCTTTATCAGGATATTTCTCATGCCTCTCAGGAAGCTTTGGGTTTTACCGTTGTTGAATTTTTTGGGTATCTTCAGTCTCACTGGGAGGAGTTAGCACTGTATGAGCCATTGAGTGATTTTCCAGCTGTTGCTGCTTTTATTGCGTCTTCTCGTCTTGCTCGCCAGCACACTTATCAAATTCTGATGGGTTTAAAACCTGAATTCGAGTCTCTTCGTATTCAGATTTTGAACACATTACCTATGCCATCCTTATATGAGGCTTTTTCTGCTATTGATAGTGATGAGCGTCATCGTCGATTGATTCAACCGGTGGCTCCGCTTCCTTCCTCTGTTCCTGCCTCATCTTCCGTTTCAGATTCAAATGGCTCTTGCTGCCAAGTTTAGTTCTCGTGCTTCTAGTAGCAAGGTTATTTGTCACCATTGTGGTGCAGCTGGTCACATCCAAGCATGATGCTTCAAGCTTTATCCTGAGTTGAAGCAATACTTTGCAAGGACACGCCCTTCAGGCTCTCCCCATACTGCTGTTATTGCAAACACCTCTAGTACTCCTCAGGCGACTCATCCTATTGATCTTCATTAGCTTCAATCTCAGATTGGTCGCCTTCAAGAGCAGCTTGGTTCATTCACTACCATGTCTCCAAGTGTTCCTTCCACTGCTACACTCGCTACAAGTACTCCTATAGCCTTTCATGTTCACACTGCACCTACTTGGGGATTGGATTTTGGGGCCAATGATCATATGACTGGTGAGTTTTCTTGTTTATCCTCTTTTGTCTCTACTACTGTTCAGACTGTGATCTCTTGAGCTTCATGTTTTTGTAAGGATCTCTTATTGTTTGTTGTAGAAGCTTATTATTTTTGAGAGATTATGCGCACTGAACTAAAAATAAAATAAAATAAATCTTTGTAGTGAAGTTCAAATAGCCTTTTTCAATCTTGTTACTTGTTGCTTTGAGTGAACTTGATCTTTTGTATGAGTTTCGCAATACTTTCCCAAGTTAATAAGTGGATGCATCATTTCATATAGTAATTTCATATTATTGAGTTCATCTTATTGAATTGTTTTCTTTGGCTTTGCTTCTTGTGGTAATTTTTAAGTGTGGTAGGAAACTTCTCAAGGCCTTCTTCAGCTGTGTTAATGGGCAATGTGGTGTTGAGCTTACTGTTTTTGAAGTTCTTACTGATAAGTTGAGTTTGAGCTTGAGTTTTAGTCATTTGCTTTCTATGAAATGTAAAATGACCTTTTATAGTTTTTAGTATTTTCTTACAAGTAGCTTCTTCATGAGAACGCATCAAGGCATTTGATTAATTAGAATTGAGATCATTTAGGCTATGTTTAGATCTTAAATTTGTGAAAGGAAAAGTGGGTGAAGTATATATATATATATTTTTAAATTGCTTTCCTTCTCTTCCACAAATGCGATCCAAACACAATATTTTTGCAATTATTTTCAGTTCTTTCCACTGATTTGCTATTCTCCATAGCACATTCGCAGATACCTAACAGCCAAAATTATTTTGTATGATCTTGTTGCCTTCTCATCAAATTTTCCCCCCTGTAAATACATTAAATTTAAGGGATTTGGAGAAAATACCTCAAAATCCATAATTTTAGCACATTCACATGACACTTAGTCGATTTTTTACGAGTAACTCGCTAATCATATAAATAAAAAGATGAAATTGTTATAACTTACTGAAATGAATATTTACACTTGTTGATCTATATGTGTTTATACTATTTGCATTAGTTTTGGTTACCTACTAAAAGGTAATTGGTATAATTAGGACTGTTGAGGATCTTGTGAATAGGTGCAATTAGAGTGAGGATCATGTACCACTAGGATAGACAAATAAAGTTGAGAAATAACCTCATTTAAAATGCTCAAGTTATGATCCTATCAAACTGAAGGAGTGTCTATTGGTTTTGACATGTTCACATGTTTACATTGGACCAAAGTAGAAAGCAGAGGGCTCACCCTGATGTTGGGTAGATATGGAAAAGCGTTCACTTTTTTCTAAATAAAACAATTTGCAATTAGGCACACTAACTTCCTTTCTGGATTCTATTGATAGGTTATGTATGATAAGTACTCTAGAAGGAGCCGCCGATTTGCATTTGTTACAATGAAGACCGTTGAGGATGCAAATGGTGCTATTGAAAAGCTAAATGGCACAGTAAGACGTGATTATATGGTCATATTACTGGCTTTTAAAGATTATAAATTCAATATGAATGGTTCTTTGTTTATATGAATGCTTTCACTTGAACAAATTGCTTGATTTGATCTTGTTTCCGACTACAGCAAATTGGAGGGTGAGAAATCAAAGCAAATATAACAGAAAAACCCTAACAAACTATGGATTTGCCATTTTTCCAGTCTGAAGAATCTGAATTCATTGACAGCCCCAACAAAGTTTATGTCAGCAATCTTGCAAAAACAGTAACTACAGAGATGCTCAAAAACTTCTTTGCTGAGAAAGGGAAGGTTCTTAGTGCAAGGTATCCCAAGTTCCAAGGACCTCAAAATCTAGTGGGTTTGGGTTTGTAACATTTTCTTCAGAAGAGGATGTCGAAGCTGTAATCTCATCTGTAAACAATGCTATAAGTTCGCTACTCTTTTCATTATTAAAACTTGGTTTTTTGTAACCACACAACCGCAGGTCCGTGTGCTTCTGATAAGTAGTTTAACGATGGATACTTCCATTGGATGTATGCATACAATAAATAGAAGGAAAAAATAATAGATCATTTTCATTTTTTTAATTATTTTTTGTAAATAATTGTATGAACATTCCAATTATCTCATATATATATATATATATATTGGCAGTTGCTTGAAGGGCAGAAAATTTGTGTAAACAAGGCTTAATTAGCAGAAACTCGGTATTAACATGGCATAGCATAGTTGGGAGACCTTATTTTTGGTGCATGAATACACCAGTATGCCACTGGGAACAAAGTGGGAAAAAAAACATATTTTATCTCTGTAGCATGCCAAATGTACTCTTGTCAAGAGGTGCTTCAGTATTTCCAAACATTTGTCTTACTTTACGGACCTTTTATTCTTTCAATTCCTTGTCAATTATGAGGGGTGACCATTGGTTCAATGGTTAAGATTTGGCCTAATAACCTCGAGGTTATGGGTTCAAGTCTTGGGACCACTACTTTGTGCATTATGCCAAAGTTTATCTTTTCCCTCCCAAACACACATTAATGTGTACCAATTGGGTGTTGTTTTTAATTGCTTGTCAATTATGATTACTAGTTTGAAATTTGTATAGATAGCCAAGGCATTGAAGTTCATACATGAGAGAGGGATGGCCCACCTAGATGTAAAGCCTGGTAATATTTATGCCAAGAATGGAGTTTACAAGCTAGGTGATTTTGCGTATGCGACTCTATAAGATTTCTGAAAGCTTTTCTATATATTCAATTGTGTATAAAATACAAGAATACATTGGTTTATATATCAATCTAACCCTAAAACTGAAAAGGAAACAAAAATTCCTAATATATATAAATCGCCATATATATATTAAACGTAATATTCTCACACCCCCGCTCAAACTCAAGGTGTTTTAGTATAAAACACTGAGAATTTGCCAAGAAGAAACTAAAACCGAACAGGAGTCATGGTATAGAAGTCAGCAAGTTACAAAGCCGAAGAGATGAAAGGAAGTGAGATAGAGCCAGACTACAGATGGTGACGGACAAAGTGACAATCAATCTCAATGTGCTTTGTCTACTCATGGAAGACGGTGTTATGGGCAATCAGAATAGCACTACGGTTGTCACAGTAGAGGGAGGTCGGAGAAGACTGAGGGACACCCAAATTAAATAAGAGACAACAAAGCCAAACAATTTCAGCAGTAGCATGAGCCATAACACGGAACAGTAGAGCGAGCAACAATAGTTTGTTTCTTGCTTTTCCAATAGATCAAGGAGCTACCAAGAAACGTACAGAAACAAGACGTGGACTTATGATCAGTAACATCACTAACCCAATCAGAATCAGCATAGGCCACCAAATCTAGAGAGGAAGTAAAGGACAATAGTAGACCCTGAAATATAGTACCTCAGAGATAGCGAAGAAGTCGAACCAAGGCAGTCCAATGTGTGGAGCGAAGAGCAGAAACAAACTGGCTAACCACATGAACAGCATAGGCAAGATTAGGACGAGTAACCGTCAGATAGACTAAGCAACCCACAAGTTCTCGATATAGAGTACGATCATCCAAAAGAACACAATCAGTAGTGTTGAGCTTTACATTAAGCTCAATGGGGTATCAGAAATCTTAGTGTCAGTAAGACCAGCACGATGAATAACCTCATTGGCATACTTGGCCTGAGAGAGAAAGTAGCCGTTAGGAGAAGAAGCTACCTCAATACCAAGAAAATACTGCAATAGGCCCAGATCCTTCATTTTAAAGGTGTGGAAAAGATGCTATTTGACCTCAGATATAGCAGAAGAGTTAGAACCAGTGATGATCATATTATCCACATATAGTAATAACACAACAAATCCAGTAGAGGTGTGGAGAAGAAATAAAGCAGAGTCCTAGGCACAAGATGAAACCCAAGTTTAGTAACAACAGTTTGAAAGCGATCATACCAAGCACGATGAGACTGCTTCAAACCATATAGAGCACGCTGAAGGCGACAAACCTGCCCAGAGGAATGGTGAAGGCTAGGGAGAGGACATATGTAAACCTCCTCAGTGAGATGGCCATTAAGAAAAGCATTCTTAACATCCATCTGATAAAGAGGCCAAGAACGAACAACAGCGACAGAGATCAAAGTACGGACAATAGTCATTTTGGCAACAAGAGCAAAGGTCTCCTCATAATCAATACTATACTCCTGTGAGAAACCGTTGGCAACCAAACGAGCTTTTTAGCACTCAAGAGAACCATTAGAATAAGTCTTGACTTTGTAGACCCATTGGCAACCAACTAGATTCTTACCAGCAGGTAAAAGAACAAACTCCTAAGTACTAGTTTTCTGTAAAGCAGACAACTCATCCACCATAGCTTGAGCCTAATGAGGATTCTAACAGGCCCCCTTGTAAGACTGAGGTTCTGAAAAAGATTGAATAACAGACAAAAAAGTACGATAGGAAGCAGAAAAAATATGTATTAGACCAACCCAACCTCTTTGGAGGATAATGCGCTCAAGTAGGATATTGGTGTGCAACAAGATTATAGTCATCAGAAGCAGGAGGATCAGTAGTAGGGGTAAAGAAAACCGGTAGAGGAGCCTTGCAACGAGAATAAACTAACAATAGAGGAAGAGAAGAAACCGAAGGAGGAGAAGTAGCCAAAGGTGAAGTAGGAGAAGAAGATGGAACAAGCTCAGGAAGAACTGTGAAGATGTACTCATTCGACGGGACCTCAGAATGAAACAGATCAATATAAACCAAATCCTCTTTGGAAACTGGGGCGGTGAGAGGAGGAATTTGAAAGTAAGGTAGACGTTCGAGAAAAGAAACATGACGGGAGACCTTAAGACGACGGGAAACAAGGTTGTAACACCGATAGCCTTTATGAGTAGGACTATAACCCAAAAAGACACAGAGGACAGACCGGGCACTAAGTTTGGTCCTATCTTTGTGGAGAAGAAGGACAAAACAGGTAGACCCAAACACACAAAAGAGGGAGCAGTTAGGAATTTAGGAGAACAAAACCTCATAAGGAAACCGACCAAACAGAAGGGGAGTAGGCATGCGGTTGAGAAGAAAAGCAGCAGTAAGAGTTGCCTCCCCCCAGAATGGAGCCAGAACTGAGGCATAGAGAAGAAGAGACCTACCTGTCTTAAGGAGATGATGGTGTTTACGATCGGCTTGACCATTTTGGGCAGGTGTATCTATACAGGAAGTTTGGTGAATGGTACCCAAATTGGCCAAATACTTACAGAACTCATTTTTAAAATATTCCCCACCCAAGTCAGACCGTAACACTTTAAGGGTAGACCCAAACTAAGTAGTAATCATAGACTGAAAGGTACGTATATATGATAGAAATTGGACTTATGAGTCATAAGATAAACCTAGGTGTAACGGGTGCAGACATCAACAAATGACACATAATATGTAGAACCCCCTTTGGTGAGAATAGGAGAAGGACCCCAAACATCAGTATGAACTAAAGAAAATGGTGTATTAGATATAGAAGTACTTTTATGAAACGGTAAGGCTGTCATTTTGGAAAGTTTACACCCCCGACATTCAGTAAGTTCATTAGGAGAAACTTTACCCACCATATCAGATTGAGCTAAAAACTGTAAGCGATCAGCAAACAAATGCCCAAATCTGGAATGCCACAAGTAAAAAGGACTAGACAGAGAATCTAATTGAAAAGAAGAAAAGACAGTTAGAGAGGTTGCCATAGGCAGATGCAAGCTTTCCACCACATAGAGGTCTCTAACTCTACGGCCGATCCCAATCTGCTGCTTAGACATCTGATCCTGCACAGAACAGATAGACGAAGAAAAGATAATATCAAAACCAGAAGCATTTAGCTTACTGATAGATAATAAGCTGACAGATAATTGAGGAACATAAATGATAGATGGAATAAAGACATCAGACATAGTAGACGGTAGAACAGACCCAACAGATACAACAGACATACTATGCCCATTAGCAGCAGTGACAGTAATAGAAAAGGAATGAAGAGTATAATTTTGAAGTAAGGAGAGATGGGGAGTCATATGATGAGAGGCACCAGAGTCAAAAATCCAAACATGATGAATAAATACTTGAAGAAAACCTAAACAAACCTGAATGAAGAGAGGAAACAATGGAGGCAAATGGGGATAGCTGAGAGGTAGACAATATATGCTGAAGCTGACTAATCTGAGTAGTCAAGGAAGCCAAGTCATGATCAGGAGCCAGAGCAAATGCTGTATACGTAGCGGGAGAAGCCCAGAATTGATTTTGAGACTGCTGAAAAAATGAGGCAAGCAGACGTCTCTTCTTGGGACAATGGTACTTCCAATGGCCCCTCTGATGGCAGAAAACACGTTCATCTGAGGCAATGAGCCCCTTTTTGGGCTTTATAGAAGTTGAAACCGTCATCATCATAATGAACCAAACAAAAATAGAGAATTGTAATAAACTGAAATCTAACGGGACAACAATATAATGAACCAAAACCTAAGAGCTTCAAATATAATAACACCCAGACCAGATGGATTTCGGTTTAGATGGATTGCGAACCACGACAGGGTATAGGTGTTGCAATTCTAAACCAGAGAGAGAGAGAGAGAGAGAGAGAGAGAGAGAGAAAGAGATCACGAGAGACGAACCAAGGGGGAGATTGTAGACACCCCATTTTTGACCGACCTTAAGACTTAGACGTCATCAATTGAGCGCTCGGTGATTGCGCATGTTGTGCTCGTTCTAAGGTTTCGAAGTTTCGGCTGAGGTCCTTCCTACCGAACCTCGGGACCCTTTTATGCTTTGCTTCGATTTGCGGACCAGGTCCTGCTTTCTCTTCCCGGAGGGAGGGAGAGGTATTGTAGACCATCTCTCAGTGGTCGTGGATTACTTTTCGTGGTCGCAGGCCACTGTTCCCGTTTGGATACCAGTTTCTGATTTTCAGAGCTGTCGGCCGTGCGCCTCGGTTCGGGACCGCTTAACTTTTTCTGTTTGGCACGGTTTTTGGCACACACCTTGCTTCCTCTCTCTAGAGTGACACTGTGGCCCGGGAGACCACCTTTGTGGTCGCACGTCACTTTCAATGCTTAACAGCCTGTTTTCGGGGCACCCGGCTACGCGTTTTGACCCCCGAACCCTTGTTTTGCATCCGTCTTGGTTCATTTTTGGCATGGACCTTGTTTTCATTGTTTGGGAGGTGGTACAAAGGTGGGAGATCACCTTTTCTCCTTGGAGACCACTTTTCTCCTGCCAGTCAGTTTTCTTGTCAGGAAGCTGGTCTCCTTGGTCTTTGAGCCACATTTACTGGTCTCCCACCATACCACTAGCTTGCATTCAATGTGGAGACCATCAAATGGGGTGCCGACCACCTTTCATTGAGTTGAACCTTTTGAACTGGTTGGCCTGCCTCCCCCAGTTTTGTCTCTGTGAGTTGTTGCCAGCTATGCCAGCTGGAAGGCACAGACTGGATCCTCCATACACGTGTATGGAGAATTTTTAACCTCGGTTTATAGCTTCTTTGAGAAGCTTTGGTCTGGTCCCTTTTGGCTATAAAGGAGGGCCTCCCCCTCCTTTGTGAGGGTTGAGAAGTTTGTTGAAGGCATACAATACATCTCCCTCTATATTTCTCTATTTTGGCTCAAAAAGTGTATTGTTCTAGCACCTTTGCACACCACCTCATAGCCTAACCCTTCTACCATTGCTTGGAGCTTCTTGGAGGCCATTTTTAGAGGTTAAGGAGTTGGGTTTTGGGTCCAGAAGTTGCTGTCTTGTTGAGCTTCAAGGGTAACACACCTTTTCCCTCTTTTAAGCTTTATTTTGATCCATCTCTTAGCCTTATTTGCATGCATATCTGAGTTTTGTTGTCAACTGAAAAAAGTCTTGTTTTGAGGTCCTTTTGATGTTTGTTTAAGGCCCTTTTGGTGTTGAGGGTCTTCTACCCTATTGCATGCCTCATTTTGCCTTGTTTTGAGCCATGCCCTAAGGCCTTTGTGTTGACCTTTGCTTGGCCTCTTAACCACTAAAATCCAGAGGATTTTCAGTGGTTAACATGTGTTTTTGAGAGCCAAAATCAGAGAGGGGTGACCCTCTCCCTTCTTGTCTTGTTCACTAGCATCTTTGGCCTTACAAAGGAGCCTTCATTTGTGCACCTCCAAGCCTTGTTTTAGGCCCTTTTTAGTGACTTTTAGGGCCTTCCTAGGCTCTGTCCAGTGTTGGTTTTGTCACCTTGAGTGTGTCTCTTGCATGTGTAGAATAACCCCTCTTATAGCCTATCAAAGGAGCATGTCATTATTGCATGCATTGATCATGATTCAGTGGGTTTTTGGGTTTTATTTGGCATTTCATGTCTCTAAATTTTGTTGGTTTAGTGGCCTCTTGAATGCTTCATATGCTTGTAGTGTAATCCATGTTCACTCGATCACATTGCATGTTGTTTTGGCCCTTGATTCTAGCATATTTTGGCCATGTTCTAAACTGATTTTATTCATGATTTGGGCTGCCTTAGCTCTGTTTTGAAGTCCCATGGTCGAATGATGCTTTTCATGCATGCCTGTAGTGTAATACCCTTGCCTAGCTTCGAGTTTTAAAGCCTCTTGCATGCTTAACTTGAGTTGTTTTCATGTTTTGGCATCATTGAATGCATGCCCTTTCCCAATCGTACCCAAGTTCCCGAGCTGAGGCAACTTTGGTGATGACAGACACGTGGCCTTAGGCACGAGTCAGGGTTTCCTAAATTCCCCCAAAATAAAATATTTAGGTGGCGACTCTGTATCTGGCAAGGCATCGCTTTGCATACCTCTAGTGTAATGCACTTCACTAGTTTCGGTAATTGTGCCATTCAACATGCATCGGGTGAGTTGTTTGCATGATTCGGGACCATCTTGTATGTCATTTCAGAGCTGGAACATGTGTCATTGTATGCCATATTTCATCCTTGTCATGCTTTGGTAGAGTTGCACTTTGTTCCTTAGGTTTGGTCCCTTGCATTTGTGCATGTTTGCATGTACCTTGTTGCCTCATTTTCATCATATTGGCCACTGATTTGGGTGTGGCCGAGGCCCATCCATCTTGGTTTAAGTCCATCTTGCATTGTGTATGCCCTATAGTCCATGTTTTTGCATGTTTGATCATTGCACTGCGTATGCCTCGTTCATAACATTGCGTATGTTAGTGCATTGTGTATGCATGCCATATAATCCATGTGCATTGAGTATGCCATTGGTTAGTTCATAGCATTGTGTATGCCATTTGCATGCTTGCATATCATTCCGTGCAACTTCGCATCACTTCGTTGCGTTGTATTTAGATCGCATGCTAGAGTTGCATTTGTCCATACATTGTTTGTTGCATTGTGTTTGGAGTAGGGTTTAGTTCAAACACGGGAAAACAAGGGACGTTTCGTACTTAAAGTGACGAAACATGCCTCGATTCTTGGTCACCAACACTGTTGACTATCCATGATAGAGTTGTTGGCCTTAGGTGTTTACATGTGCATTTATTTCACATTGAGTTGTGTAATTCGACTTCTCAGCCATCATGCATCGGGATACGTGACTGATGAAACGAGGATCGAGGACTACACTCCCTAGAGCTTAAGCAATGATGGGGAGAGTGGTCGGGCACACATATGTTGAAAATACTTTGCCTTCTCTCTCTCTTGCCTTTGTTACAGAAAATGCAGAAACCAGGAGAAGAAACTGGCCAGCCGACCAGGTTTTCTGGCAGGCCGACCACCTTTTCTGGTTTTCACCACCAAGGGTGGTCGGTAGGTGGTCTCTAATGCCTATAGCTGGTCGGTAACCTTCCCCTAGATTCCCAGGGTGGAGTTTCATCACCTTGGAGTTTTGTGCAAGTTTCTGAGTTCAATTGCAAACAAAGGTGAGTTGAGACATCGCGATGGATTTCCCGACAAGGCGACTCGAGCATGCATGCATCCTTATCATTCGGAACAGAGCTGAGGCAGTCTATTTCATGTAGCTTGCATGCTAATTTATTTACTTCCTTAGTTTAATTTGTTAATTAATTAATGTTGTGTAATATTTAGCTATAATTTGTTATTCATTTCGGTTGTGTAATAACTAGTTTAATTAGCTTATATTAGCTAGTTGGTTCTGTATTATTTATTCAGACCCTCCGCGAGAGGGCGAACTTTGTAATAAGTGTGCGTGTGTGTGATGCATGTCTTCCAACCCCACGTCTTTCTCCCATTTATTTACTAGCTTATGATGGTTAGTTTTATGGTATGTTTCAATTAGCATCTATATGTTCGCATGTTCGCATTCATTCATCTGTATTGCATGCACCGGGCTCGGCGCATCATGCTAACTGCATTGTATTTCAATTCCAAGTTGAATACATGTATCGATTGTTGCACCTCATATGCCATCTTAGAATAGCCGAGCCTATTGTAGTTGCATTTTTGCATGTGTTGCATTAGGCATTCTTAGCATAGTTAGGATTCATGCATGATTTCTAATTTGCTTCTTTCTTTGACTCGGAGTATTCGGTAAGTGTTTATGCTTTAGCATCCTTGCGTGCATGTGAGTGACTGCCATGATAACATGCTTACCATGAGGCTATGTTCTTATGTGATAACTGCCTGAATGCCTGTGGGTGAAGGTTGGGTTGATTGAATTGGAATAATTCGTCAAAACCCATGTTTTAGCCTACTTGTGAGTAGCAAACTTCAATCCATTTTCAAAACAAACGGATATGCAATGCTTTGTTCCAACTTAGGTAATCTAGTCTATACTTGTCTACTGTGCGCATCACATAGTAATTCTAGGTTAATAACAGGAATAAGAGTACATGTGTTTTCAAAAACAAGATATCATGCTTAGTAGTGGCTGATCTTTGATCGGGCGAGCAGGGGTACTCATGAAACGACCTTCCCCAATCGTACCCAAGTTCCCGAGCCAAGGAAACTTTGGTGATGACGGACACGTGGCCTTAGGCACGAGTCAGGGTTTCCTAAATTCCCCCAAAATAAAAATATTTAGGTGGCGACTCTGTATCTGGAAAAGCAGTCCATGTTTGGCACTTCTTTCTAAAAATTAATTTTTCAAAATGATTTGCCGGATTTGAACTCTTTGGTGATTTATCGATCTTGCATTACACTTTACGAGATTAGTTTCAGAACCGTGACATCGAGTCCGAATTGTAGTGAGCCCAATGAACAAAACGGGATTTTCCCGGGACGTTCGGGGACGTCTACAGTTTCTGGCGACTCTGCTGGGGATTTAGAGAACTTGACTCGAACTCATGATATCTTGTTTTGACTACACTTATGTGTTTCTTTGCATTGCATGTGCATTGGTGCGCCTAGGACACCGTGTTTGCCATCTGTTATTCCTGAATGGTCTACCGGAGGCTCGCTTTGAGAAGCGTGCCATAAGGCTGACCGATTACGGGCTCTTTCACGATGGGAACACAAACCCCGATTTTACAGGGGCACCTTTTTTTACCATTCGACCTAGTGCATATTCGGAATCCATAGTGACCATTCCAAGCTAGGACAGGTTGCTTACCCGATTGTAGGTTGTGTGAAACCGTTGCGTGCGTGGTGAAAGCCTAGATCCTGACAAAATAGGACAGGGAAACCTTACCCCTCCATAGGGGTGTTTTGGCTCTCACTTGTTTACTATGTGCTTTTAGAGTGTGTCTCTACAGGAATGCATGTATCAGTTTGTAAGTTTGGGTATCAGGCCTGCGGGCATTAGTATTTTGAGAATCGGTTATATCTGCGGGTATCAGATTCAGTTTTGGGGCAGTAAATTGGGGAACAACGATCAGCGATCAAATACAATTATTCAGCTATGTTCATGTCTGTATTGATGAAATTGAGCTGAGATGCTCCCTGTTTTCTCTTTCAAGGTTCAGAGATTCAGTTCAGAGCAACCAGTGTTCTCCTTTGCCGAGGCAAAGCAAGAAAAAGGCCAGTTAAGGCTCACCGGTTCATCAGATCCGTTAATCACCAGTCGCATCACCTTTGTTCGATTCAGCGAATTTATGATGACATAGAATTCAGAGGAAATGGTGGTTATGACAGCGGCACTAAACCAGGGAATCACCATACAGGGTGAGACCGATGTTGACATGCCACACCCGCTTAGGTCACCTGCTGCATATCCAATCTGGGAACCCCAGTTATTTCAAACCCGTGAGCCCACTAGTTTTGATTTGATAGAAATAATTGGCGATCTCTAGAGATCTGTAGCTGATTTAGCCTACGGAATGTTGGCTTCGCCACCAACTGCATCGTGTGCTGGGAATTTCATGCGGAAGAGCCCCCGCAATTGGGGCGAATTGTAATTGAGCTCAGCCAACTTGAAGCCATCCCAAGTTCCGGCAGTGGCATGTCAACAACAACTAGGTTTCGCTCTGATGTAGCAACCCAAACCTTCCACCAAGCTGAGGCTAGTGGAAAGAACATGGCGAAGGAAGACATCGATCCCTATGAACAACTTCTGCAGGCTGTTGAGGCTTTGAGAGCTGGGGAACTAAATAAGCAACATGTACTCGCAGTTGCTGCAAAAACTATGGATGACACCTTCCCTACTCAGACCGAGGGCAGTTCAAGCCAAGGGAAAAATCGGGAGAAGGACCGTCGTACCAGAACTGCTTCTTCCAACCCTAATTCTGCATCCGGGAAAAATCAGCAGACCAAGCCAGTGCCTGCCGACCTTTTTGCTAGTGCGCCCAGCAAAAATCCACAAACCTCGAAGTATCTACCCCGAGGTCGCAGGATCTTCCATGCCCTCTATATGCCTTTGTCTAAGGCTCTTCAAATCCTTGTTGAGAAAGGCCACCTCAAACCTCTTGAGCCTCGCCCCCTCCCGAATCCCCTTCCAGCTAAGAATGATGGTACCCAGTATTGTGCGTACCATCAATAAACCGGTCATACCACTGAAAACTGTTTCCGTCTTCGCCACGAAATACAGGATTTGTTTGATAACGGGGTCGTGCTCCCACCTAGCTTAGCAAAGTCTATCGTCACTAGACCAGTGAATCTGGAGGATAATTTGATGTGGTCAGGGGATGAACCACTTGCGGGCGGCGCTCAGTTTACTTCAGATGTGGCGTATGGCACGCACTATTTTGAGCATTTGTGAATGCTAGTTTTTGTACTTTCTGACTTGGGTATTCAGTCAGTTTTGTTGTCTTGTATATAGTCAGTCTTTTTGTACTATGCCAGTCAGGTCTGTCTTGTTGTATCGAGTCAGTCCTGTTGCACAGAAGTCGGGTGATTCCGGGGGTGTTACCTGGGACATCACTCTTTTGTTTTGTGTTTGTCTTTTACACTCTTTTGAGTCTGTTTCTGCCTTGGAGCCAGTTACACTAGAAGATCTAAATGAAACAGCAGCAAAATTTTCACACTCTTGTGTTTGTTTTTGCCTTGCGCCGGTTGTGCCAGAAAGCTTGAATGAAACGATAGTGCTTCTCACCTGCTTTTCTGTGCCTTTAAGTCATTACATCGACCCAAGTTTTTCAAAACCTTTTTGAACATTGTGATGAAAACGAAGAGGAAAGAATTCCTCGGGATTTGCAAAATTTGATCATCTGAGAGAAAGAGAGGCATGCTAAGCCCTTAATGATTGAGATCATGCTTGTTAATGTGAGTACTGAGAAGGATCCTAGCTTGATCCAGATTGGTTATACTCTGTCTTCAGCGCGAGCGACTAGTCGCTTTCTTAAAAGATTTCAAAAAATGTTTTGCGCAGTCCTGCGAAGACCTGTGTGGAATCGCTCTTGAGATTGTGTAGCTTAGGATCGCTCTTAGCCCCGAGACTCGACCCCTCACTTTCAAACCTTGAACTTGAATTCAGAATGTTCAACGGTAAACTACAATGTGAGGTCTGTGTGGCCAGATTTGAAGCAGCCCATGAACTAGGGGCAAGAAGGTCAGATATGATCAAATGGAAGCTTGTGAAGCTAGATCAGAAGCACCCCTTGAACTAGGGGCAAAAATGTCAGATGTGCTCGAAGAGCGAAAGATGAGTCATTTCTCAAGCTAACGAAGATCGACAAGAATGCCCAATCCCCGAAGGGAGGAAAGAAGAAAATATTGCTGAAGGACAACCAAGTTCCTATCCACAACACTAGGGGCAAATTCACCCTCCATTGGATGGACTTCTACATCATCAGCGAACAACAGCCATTCTCTTGGATTCAGATGGCTCCGAGATCTCAAACCATTCAACATGGACAAAGCTACACTTTTACCCTTGAGAGGCTTGCTGGCCGAAAATCCGGAAGGGCGACCCAGGCAAAAGTTAGAGCAAGAAAAAGAACAAAAAAAAAAAGAAAAATGCAAATAATGAAAAAAAAGAAAAGAAGAAAAATGAAGAAAATGAAAAAGAATGAAAAAAAAAGAAGAAAAGAAATGAAAAGAATTGAAAAGAAAAGAAGAACAAAGCTCGCAAGGTTGAAAACCCAGAAAGGGCGGCCTTGGCAAAAGTTAGAGCGCAAAAGGAGAGGTTAATACTCGAGTGTACCTTAAACCCCAAACTACGTAAGGCTCGATTCCCATGTTTGAGATATGTAGGCAACTTCATTTTGAAGTCCAGCTACAAACACTTCCAAACCGACTGTGTCCATGTAATGGTTCTGATCATCGTTGTCTTCTCTGTATCCGAGAGCTCGGTTGTGATCGTCACCTTGAAAACTGGTTACAGTGTCCTGCGGTGCTATTCAAACAGGGGGCAACTTTCCATTGCCATACAGAGTGCTACGGTGCCATTCAAACAAGGGGCAACTTTCCGTTGCCATGTAGTGCCGTTCAGACAAGGGGCAATTCTCCTTCGGATCTGAGGTTGTGCATCTCGAGAGTAGGTTCCGTGTTCGTTGAGCAGTGGCCATAGTTTTTAAGAATTTTTAATGAAGTTGACTAATTTTCTTGAAAATTACTCCCTTTTTCCAAAACTGGACCATTTCTTGGACCCAAAAAAGGAAATTTTTTAGTGCTCATAACCTGACTTGCATGATTTCAAATCAGAAAATCGAACAAGCATGTTAATCTAACTCTCATTTTGGTCAAAATTGTTTTAGTAGAAAGCCAAAAACAAAAAATGGTCAAAATGATGAACTAGGGGCACAGTTGAGCTAGGTTTTCTATCTTTTCCCCATTGCCAACATACTCGCCAAGAAGGGCACTCATACCTGCCGAAAAAGGGTACCACTGAAGCTAACCACAAAGGGGCAGAATGCTCTCACATCCTCTAAGTAGCGAGGTATCGAGCCAAGTGCGAAGCACAAACTGGAATGGATCAAGATATTCCACTCCCTCATCTAGATAGATCTGATCATGTCCAAACTCCCCAGCAGAGCATCGTCAACCGATGTCAGCTGCAGATTTGCTACATACACAGTTATAGCGCAACCCCTCTGTGGGAGAAATTCACTATTGTGAACAAGAACAAGAATATGGTAGAATACCAGGGGCAAGAGCCCACAACATCCTGCTTATCCATCAACCACCCAGGGGAGGGATAAAAAATAAGAGATTGAAGAATAGAGAGATGTGTGCTGAGAGAAAAAGTGAGAAAAAGGGTTTTTCAGAAAAACAGAGCTTGAGGGCCGAGTGATGTGAGAATCACAAGTGAGAAAGGGTGGGAAACAATACCTGGAGAAACTGGCTCCTCGTGCACCGAGAGGTCATTTGCCTTTATAACACAGCTGAGTGTTGTGTTTGTGTGTTTTTGTTTGTTTCAATTCTTGTTTGTTTGAGTGTCAATAGATGTGTTTAGGTTGTTTTATCTTGTTTTTCCTTTGTTGAGTTGTGTTTAGGTTATTTTACCTTGTTTTTCCTTTGTTGAGTTATGTTTAGGTTGTTCTGCCTTTTGTTTTCCGTTGTTGAGTCATTTTGGCTGTAGTCAGTTGTAGGCTCAATACCCGGTTAAGAACCCTTTTCTCATCTCACTTTCAAAAAATTGTTTTGTGCTCAGAGTGCCGTGCCATTCTCCACATTTGTGCAAAACAAGATTTTATTCTTTCAAAAACCGCAGGGTTCAACCCAGGTCATGTGGGAACAATAAAACCAGGACCTATCTGAAGCTATATAGGTTCTAGACTTCGAAGCAAAAGAAAAAAGGGAAATGTCGGGCATCTGAGTTTGTTTCAACTTCTACAAGCTCTGTCATCGCATCCTGTATGTTCAGAATGAGCTGTATGTTCAAAATTAAAAGAATACTGTGTTATGAGCCGTGTGTTCAGATCGAACAGTGTTGTGTTATGAGCTGCGTGTTCAAAATTGAAATGTGTAAGCTGCATGTTCAGAAGTGAAAGAATGAGCTGTGTGCCCGAAGAATGAGCTGTGTGCCCAAAGATGAGCTGCGTGCCCGAATAATGAGCTGTGTGCCCAAAGATGAGTCGTGTGCTCGAAAAATGAGCCGTGTGCCCAAAAATGAGTTGTGTGTCCCCAAAATGAGCTGTGTGCTCGAAAAATGAGCTATGTGCCCGAAAAATGAGCCGTGTGCCCAAAAATGAGCTATGTGCCCCCAAACGAGTTGTGTGCCCGAGATCTACCATGTGCCCTTATAAATGAGCTGTGTGCCTGAAAAATGAGCTGTGTGCCCGAAATGTGCTGTGTGCCCCGAAATGTGTTGTGTGCCCGAAATGTGTTGTATGCCTGAAATGAGCTGTGTGCCTAAAATGAGCTGCATGCCCAAAATGAGCTGTGTGCCCGAATGAGCTGTGTGCCCAAAAGAGCTGTGTGCCTAGACAAACAGAGTGCTGTGTTTCGAGCCGCGTGCCGAATGAACAGAATATTGAGTTGTGAGCTGTGTGCCAAATGAATGGAATGCTATATCGTAAGCTGTGTGCCAAGTCTTGCATTGTGCATGCATTTTATCGCGCTATTTTGTGCATCGCACTGTTTTGTGCACCTTTACTTGCATAGAAGATGCATTTTATCATGCTATTTTGCACATCACACTATTTTATGCACCTTACCTGCATTGTGCATGCATTTCACTCGCACTATCTTATGTACCTGTATAGCACTGTTTTGTGCATTTCCTCTGCATCACACTGTCTTGTGCACTCTCTGGTCTAGGAGACCTTAAATCTTGTAAAGGTGTAATTCCTTTAGTGTTTGTCGTGCCCGAACGACTTCCGGTGGTCTGGTATAGCCACCTGCCCGTGTTTGCGGTGAGTTCCTAGGAGACCAACTGAGACGGTGGTAACTAGAGTTCGAATGGCTTATGCCTAGAACACAAAGGTTCGGAATTTCTGAGACTAAAGTCTGGTTTAAATACCCAGGGGTATATCCTCGGCTTGAAATCTATATGGCAGCCCCATAGATTGAGATATCATGTGTGTGCGCCTCAATTTTGAATGTTGAACCAACCTAGTCTGTCACCCTGTTGAAGAATAGGGAAAGCTGCGACCATAGTCAGGGAGAAAAGTAGTATCTGCGGTTCAACCGAGAAGAAGGGGAAGGTCCCCAGCAGCATGAGGTAGGTCGTTGCAAATTGCCCCTGTAAGGTACCTTTACTTCCTAACTACTACATCATCTAGTATGTCCATTGCATTGTATATAGAATATATTGCATGCATTTACTGCATATCCGTTATATCACTTGTGCCTTTCCATGTTAAGCTTAGTCTGGCATGTGCCCATACTTTTCGCGTTAAAGCATGGTTATGTGATTATGTGTACGCGCCTGTTCCACTAAGGGAATTGTGGTTTGAGGGTGACGGCACCATTTCTGTGTTAGACGTGGTTTGTTTGTGTCCATGCCTTTTTTAGGCAAAATGTGGTTTGGCCGCGTGCTTTATTCAATTCATCCATTGCATCCATTTCATCATGTTTTAGTTTGTTACATTCAGGATTTAGGATTACGATCTTTCCTCAGCAGATCATTCCCCACTTATATCATGCCACCCAATTACTTGTTCTTTGTGGTTTCTCTGCGAAACACATAGTTTTGCATGTGCTTGCACCCCTTTCACGTTGAAACACGGTTCTGTTATGTGTAAGCATCCATGTTGAGTTGTGGCCAGTACTAGGATGTAGGTACTTAGCTTGTGTTAGGCATCGTTCAGCTCGTGCCCACTGCCTTTTCTATGTTAAAAGTAGTTTGATTTTGCATCTCCATCCCTTTATGATATTGTGTGGTTTTGTACTGCTTGTGGTTTGATCATCTCACATACATTGCATATCATTTGCATTTTTTCGTTACATTGTATATTATTACATTGTTTTCTAATATTGCATATCATTCGCGCTATTTTGTGCATCGCACTATCTTGCGCATCGCACTGTCTTGTGCATTGCATATCATTTGCGCTATTTTGCGCATCGCACTGTTTTGTGCACTGCATCATTCGCGCTTTCTTGCGCACCTCATCTGCACTTGTTAGTGCATTGCATTATTTTGCATCCCTACCGCATTGTTATGCATTACACTTAGGTTGCATTGTTTTGCATCCCTGCCACATTGTCTCTTAGGTTGCATTGTTTTGCATCCCTTCCGCATTGTTATGCGTCACACTTAGGTGGCATTGTCATGTATCCCTCCGCTTGCGTGGTCACGCACTTTTTACTTGCATTGCTATGCATGTTTCTAACGATATAGTACCTGTTGAGTTTCTTTCTTTTACAGGCACGTTATTGTATGTATGGTTCGTTCAAGAGAAGTTCCGGTTCAGTTTGAACGTACCTTTTCTCCTCTCACACGCGGTGCGTTAGGACATCTTCGGTTTCAAACACTCGGATGAGTTTCGGTGTTCTTTAATACCTTTTGTCCTCTCGCATGTGGTGCGTTAGGACATCTTCAGTTTCGAACACTCGGATGAGTTCCGGTGTTCATTCATACATTTTCTCCTCTCGCATGCGATGCGTTAGGACATCTTCGGTTTCGAACACTCGGATGAGTTCCGGTGTTCATTCATACCTTTTCTCCTCTCGTATGCGGTGCGTTAGGACATCTTCGGTTTCGAACACTCGGATGAGTTCCGGTGTTCTTTCATACCTTTTCTCCTCTCGTATGCGGTGCATTAGGACATCTTCGGTTTCGAACACTCGGATGAGTTCCGGTGTTCATTCATACATTTTCTCCTCTCGCATGCGGTGCGTTAGAACATCTCCAATTTCGAACACTCGGATGAGTTCTGGTGTTCTTTCATACCTTTTCTCCTCTCGCATGTGGTGCGTTAGGACGTCTTCGGTTTCAAGCACTCAGATGCGTTCCGGTGTCCGTTTGTTCACTTTCTCCTTTTGCGTTTGATACGTTGAGAGTTGTTTCGTTTGAGACTCCAAGTGTTCTTGATAGTCGCTTTTAACCTTCTCCGCATGAGACGCAGTGAGAATTGTATAATTTTCTTACATCCTTTCTGCATGAGATGTGGTTTGGCTTGTGTTTACTTGCTTTGCATAACATTCGCTTAAACTGTTGCATTTATTGTGTATATTTGCTTCATTACAGCGTGCTTTGTATGATCATAAGTTATGTTCAGCTTTGTGCATACCCTTTTGCATTTTGCCCCTGCCTGCGGGCACATCTCTTTGTTTATCTTGCCTGTTTGTCTAAGTCTTTGGCCTTGTCAAAAATGGATCGTATCTGGGCTTTGACATTCACTTATGACTTTCGAGTTCTGTCAAAGAGGGGCAACTGTAGACACCCCATTTTTGACCAACCTTAAGACTCAGACGTCATCGATTGAGCGCTCGGTGATTTCGCATGTTGTGCTCATTCTGAGGTTTCGGAGTTTCGGCTGAGGTCCTTTCCCCCAGACCTCGAGACCCTTTTATGCTTTGCCTCAGTTTGCGGACCAGGTCTTGCTTTCTCTTCCCGGAGGGAGGGAGAGGTCTTGTAGACCATATCTCAGTGGTCATAGACTACTTTTCGTGGTCACAGGCCACTATTCCTGTTTGGAGACCAGTTTCCGATTTTCGGAGCTATCGGCCGTGTGCCTCGGCTTGGGACCGCTTAACTTTCTCCGTTTGGCACAGTTTTTGGCAAACACCTTGTTTCCTCTCTCTAGAGGGACATTGTGGCCCAGGAGACCACCTTTGTGGTCGCACGCCACTTTCGATGCTTAACAGCCTGTTTTCGGGGCACCCGGCTGCGCGTTTTGACCCCCGAACCCTCGTTTTGCATCCGTCTTGGTTCATTTTTGGCATGTACCTTATTTTCATTGTTTGGAAGGTGGTACAAGGGTGGGAGATCACCTTTACCCCTTGGAGACCACTTTTCTCCCGCTAGCCGATTTTCTTATCAGGAAGCTGGTCTCCTTGGTCTTTGAGCCACATTTACTGGTCTCCCACCATACTACTAGCTTGCATTCAATGTGGAGACCGTCAAATGGGGATGCTGACCACCTTTCATTGAGTTGAACCTTTTGAACTGGTCGGCCTGCCTCCCCCAGTTTTGTCTCTATGAGTTGTTGCCAGTTGTGCCAGTTGGAAGGCACAGACTGGATCCTCCATACAAGTGTATGGAGGATCTTCAACCTCGATTTTTAGCTTCATTGAGAAGATTTGGTCCCTTTTGGCTATAAAGGAGGGCCTCTCCCTCCTTTGTGAAGGTTGAGAAGTTTGTTGAAGGCATACAATACATCTCCCTCTATATCTCTCTATTTTGGCTCAAAAAGTGTATTGTTCTTGCACCTTTGCACACCACCTCATAGCCTAACCCTTCCACCATTGATTGGAGCTTCGTGGAGGCCATTTTCAGAGGTTAAGGAGTTGGATTTTGGGTCCAGAAGTTGTTGTCATGCTGAGCTTCAAGGGTAACACACCTTTTCCCTCTTTTAAGCTTTATTTTGATCCATCTCTTAGCCTTATTTGCATACATATTTGAGTTTTCTTGTCAACTGAAAAGAGTCTTGTTTTGAGGTCCTTTTGATGTTTGTTTAAGGCCCTTTTGGTGTTGAGGGTCTTCTACCCTCTTGCATGCCTCATTTTGCCTTGTTTTGAGCCATGCCCTAAGGCCTTTGTGTTGACCTTTGCTTGGCCTCTTAACCACTGAAATTCAGAGGATTTTCAGTGGTTAACATGTGTTTTTGAGAGCCAAAATCAGAGAGGGGTGACCCTCTCCCTCCTTGTCTTGTTCACTAGCATCTTTGGCCTTACAAAGGAGCCTTCATTTGTGCACCTCCAAGCCTTGTTTTAGGCCCTTTTTAGTGACTTTTAGGGCCTTCCTAGGCTCTGTCCAGTGTTGGTTTTGTCACCTTGAGTGTGTCTCTTGCATGTGTAGAATAACCCCTCTTATAGCCTATCAAAGGAGCATGACATTCTTGCATACATTGATCATGTTTCAATGGGTTTTTGGGCTTTATTTGGCATGTCATGTCTCTGAATTTTGCTGGTTTAGTGGCCTCTTGAATACTTCATATGCTTGTAGTGTAAATAATGCTCATTAGCTTCCATTGCATGTTGTTTTGGCCATTGATTCTAGCATATTTTGGCCATGTTCTAAACTGATTTTATTCATGATTTGGGCTGCCTTAGCTCTGTTTTGAGGTCCCATGGTCGAATGATGCTTGCCATGCATGCTTGTAGTGTAATACCCTTGCCTAGCTTCGAGTTTTGAAGCCTCTTGCATGCTTAACTTGAGTTGTTTTCATGTTTTGGCATCATTGAACATGTTATTTCAGAGCTTATACTTGTGCCATATTCCCATGTTTTCCACTCTTTAAATGCGTTTGAGAGTTGTGCTTGTATGCCTCATTTTTGGGCTATTGCATGAGCTTCATTTTTGTGCATTGCAAACCATCATTTTAGTCCATTTTGCCACTATTTTGGGTCTGCATAGGGACTGTTTGGGGTTAGTTTGGTCATTTGGGCATCGCTTTGCATACCTCTAGTGTAATGCACTTCACTAGTTTCGATAATTGTGCCATCCAACATGCATCGAGTGAGTTATTTGCATGATTCGGGACCATCTTGTATGTCATTTCAAAGCTGGAACATGTGTCATTGTATGTCATATTTCATCCTTGTCATGCTTTGGTAGAGTTACACTTTGTTCCATGGGTTTGGTCCCTGGCATTTGTGCATGTTTGCATGTACCTTGTTGCCTCATTTTCATCATATTGGCCACTGATTTGGGTGTGGCCGAGGCCCATCCATCTTGGTTTAAGTCCATCTTGCATTGTGTATGCCCTATAGTCCATGTTTTTGCATGTTTGATCATTGCACTGCGTATGCCTCGTTCATAACATTGCGTATGTTAGTGCATTGTGTATGCATGCCATATAATCCATGTGCATTGAGTATGCCATTGGTTAGTTCATAGCATTGTGTATGCCATTTGCATGCTTGCATATCATTCCGTGCATCTTCACATCACTTAGCTACATTGCATTTAGATCGCATGCTAGAGTTGCATTTGTCCATACATTGTTTGTTGCATTGTGTTTGGATTAGGGTTTAGTCCAAACTTGGGAAATGAGGGACGTTTCGTACTCAAAGTGACGAAACGTGCCTCGATTCTTGGTCACCGACACTCTTGACGATCCATGATAGAGTTGTTGGCCTTAGGTGTTTACATGTGCATTCATTTCACATTGAGTCGTGCAATTCGACTCCTCAACCATCATGCATGGGGATGCGTGATTGATGGCACGAGGATCGAGGACTACACTCCCTAGAGCTTATGCAATGGCGGGGAGAGCGGTCGGACACACATATGTTGAAAATACTTTGCCTTCTCTTTCTCTTGCGTTTGTTGCAGATAATGCAGAAACCAGGAGAAAAAACTAGCAGGCCGACCACCTTTTCTGGTTTTCACCACCAAGGGTGGTCGGTAGGTGGTCTCCAATGCCTATAGCTAGTCGGGAACCTTTCCCTAGATTCCCAGGGTGGAGTTTCATCTCCTTGGAGCTTTGTGCAAGTTTCTGAGTTCAATTGCAAACAAAGGCGAGTTGAGACATCGCGATGGATTTCCCGACAAGGCGACTCAAGCATGCATACATCCTTATCATTCGGAACAGAGCTGAGGCTGTCCATTTCATGTAGCTTGCATGCTAATTTATTTGCTTCCTTAGTTTAATTTGTTAATTAATTAATGTTGTGTAATATTTAGCTGTAATTTGTTATTCATTTCGTTGTGTAATAACTAGTTTAATTAGCTTAGATTAGCTAGTTGGTTCTGTATTATTTATTCGGACCCTCTGCGAGAGGGCGAACTTTGTAATAAGTGTGCGTGTGTGTGATGCATGTCTTCCAACCCCACGTCTTTCTCTCTTTTATTTACTAGCTTATGATGGTTAGTTTTAGGGCATGTTTCAATTAGCATCTATATGTTCGCATGTTCACATTCATTCATCTGTATTGCATGCACCGGGCTCGGCGCATCATGCTAACTGCATTGTATTTCAATTCCAAGTTGAATACAAGTATCGATTGTTGCACCTCATATGCCATCTTAGAATAGCTGAGCATATTGTAGTTGTATTTTTGCATGTGTTGCATTAGGCATTCTTAGCATAGTTAGGATTCATGCATGATTTCTAATTTGCTTCTTTCTTTGGCTCGGAGTACTCGGTAAGTGTTTATGCTTTAGCATCCTTGCATGTGTGTGAGTGACTGCCATGATAGCATGCTTGCCATGAGGCTAACTGCTTATGTGATATAACTGCTTGAATGCGCGTGGTTGAAGGTTGGGTTATTGAATTGGAATAATTCGTCGAAACCCGTGTTTTAGCCTACTTGCGAGTAGCAAACTTCAATCCATTTTCAAAACAAATGGATATGCGATGCTTTGTTCCAACTTAGGCAATCTAGTCTATACTTGTATGTTGTGCGCATCACATAGTAATTCTAGGTTAATAACCGGAATAAGAGCACATGTGTTTTCAAAAACAAGATATCATGCTTAGTAGTGGCCGATCTTTCATCGGGCAAGCGGGGGTGCTCATGAAATGACCTTCCCCAATCGTACCCAAGTTCCCGAGCCAAAGTAACTTTGGTGATGACGGACACGTGGCCTTAGGCACGAGTCAGGGTTTCCTAAATTCCCCCAAAATAAAAATATTTAGGTAGCAACTCTGTATCTGGCAAAGCAGTCCATGTTTGACACTTCTTTCTAAAAATCAGTTTTTCAAAACGATTTGCCGGATATGGACTCTTTGGTGATTTATCGATCTTGCATTGCACTTTGCGAGATTAGTTTCAGAACCGTGACATCGAGTCCGAACTGTAGTGACCCCAATGACAAAACAGGATTTTCCCAGGATGTTTGGGGATGTCTACAGAGATACGTGATGATGTATCGAACCAGAAACAGAGGACTGTCAATTGGACAGCCCAGATGACCCACAAACAGCCCAAAGAACCCACGATGTATGGTTAATTAGCTGAACCAAAGAGAGAGAGAGATGAGAGAGCCCTGAATCGCAACTTCAGACCAGGCACAGAGGACTGTCACGACTTTGAAGAAGACCAGAGAACAGATTCGCGACTTCGGAGAAGCTGAGAGAAGACTTTGAGCTTCAAATGATCAAGGCCAAACCTAGGGTTTCAGATGTGGCTCTGATACCATGTAAGATTTCTGAAAGCTTTTCTGTATATTCAATTGTGTATAAAATACAAGAATACATTGGTTTATATATCAATCTAACCCTAGAATTGAAAAGGAAACAAAAAATCCTAATATATATAAACTACCATATATACATGAAACGTAATATTCTCACAGATTCTCCTTGATAAGAGCCTGCCAATTAAAGAGGGTGACGCACGAAACATGCCCCAAGAGATACTGAATGATAACTATGATAATCTTGACAAGGTCAATATCTTCTCACTAGGAGTTGCGATCTATGAGCTTATTAAAGGGTCAGCATTGCCAAAATCAGGGCCTCTTTCCTTGAATCATAGGGAAGGAAAATTGCCACTCCTTCCTGCCCACTCAGTGCAATTTCAGAACTTACTCAAGGTACAAAATATTGTTTGCTTCTTAATCATAACTCAAGATTAGATCACTGGTTTTTAGGTTTTTCTCTTCTCTTCCTTTCTTTTCTTTTCTTTTTTTTTTTTTTTTGGGGGGGGGGGGGGGGGGGGGAGGGGTAGGTAAGAGGTTAGTTTCATATGGAAAAAATGAGATATTACAATGATGCTCAAGAAAGATACAATCATTGGCATCAAACACACACCCAAGTCACAGCTTAAGATAATCTCTTATGACACGAGAGGCTGAGCAAAACTAGCACACCCATAGGCAAACAAGCTAAAAATAGTGAAAACAAGAGAGGTAACTAAGAAATTAGAAAAATAACGCACATCCATCACCCAAAAATCTCTTCCTTAGGTTGCTTCTATATATTTAATGAAACACGAATTGACCTTAATAGTCATGAAAGGTACATCTTGTTGTAGATTCCTGTTTGAATTTTTTTCAGAGTAATTAGTTTACCATCTAGTTGCATTAGAATGATTATTATTTTCTGTTGATTTGGCAATCCAATCAGGCCATGATGGACCTAGATCTTGTTCGGTGACCTGTTGCTGAAGAACTGGTAGACTATCCCATTTTCAACAGGGGCCAAAGAACTGCGAAAGCCAAGTAATTCCAGTTTTCTACATTTGGATTTTGGCACGAGCACGATGATGCATTGAAGTTAGTTGCCCAGTTTTTATAATTAACCCACAACAAGGGTCATGTAGAGGAATTTTATGCATGTCCCAGTTTTGTTACATTAGTTCTCCAATATTTACACCAAAATTTCCCCAACAAATAAAATAGCAAACTGGAGAATTGTTGTATTTTATTGTGAATTTGGTAACACAATACTCATAGTTGAGAAGTCCCTTGCAGTACTGTCAACTGTTGTCTTATTTATTTTATTTTTCAGTTGTCCTTCATTGAATTACATTTAAGTTAGTTAAAAACAAATAAACTAAACAATGATTTTTTTTCTAACCGAATAAGAAAAAGCAATTCCTTTGCATTTTCTTTCTTTTACCCACAAAATTCGGCAGAGAGATCATGAAGAGCTAATGAGGGAGAGAGAGGAGACGATGAAACAAGTCAAAGATGAAAAAAAGGGAGGTTTTACGACTAAATGGCATGGTTTTACGACTCACAACCCTCTAGCAGGGTTTAGATGGTCATTCTGCTATTTGGTAAGAAGAATTTTATTCATATGGTACTAAATGTTCTAAAAAATTAAAATATTGTCATTATTGTTTTGAAGAACCTGAAATTGTTTTGACATTATAAAAATAAGAGAAAAGAGATAATACATTAATTCATTAACTAATTAATTAATTATGGAAAAAGAGGAGAGGAGAGGAGAGGAGAGGAGAAAAGAGGAGATTTAATGATTAAAATGTGTTTTGAAAAGAAATAAAACAATCCAACTTACATCTCAACCCTTTCTTCTTCTTCTTCTTCTTCTTCTTCTTCTTCTTCTTTCACTTGTGTACTATTTTTGACCTTAATTTGAGAGTGTGATATGTAAATTTTAGATTATATTTGTAGCTTACCCAGATGAGATAATTTTGATTGTTGTTTGAATTTTCAAAGCAATTGTACAGTTCTATGTTAAATCTCCCTATCATCACTCAATTTCACTCCGATTTTGAGTAAAAGTTTCATTTGATATGAACTCCAATGGCAAAAACCAATTTTCTTTTTAAAAATTCCTATCTAATCACAAGAATGGCAGTTCGTTAAATGATAAACTTCAAATGAAGCAAATATAGCCTTTGAATTGAACATTTGAGTCAAGATTTAAGTCTCCCTTCATTTGGGTATTTAGAGCCAAACATGTCTAAAACTTAGCTGAAAAAGGGTGTTTGGAGGGAAAAAATGCAAAACAGTCCCCGAACCACTCTAGGAATGTCACGAGGAGCTTCCTCATGACAAATAGGACCTTTGGGGACAAAAGGCATATAATTAGCACACGTAGGTTAGGAGTTAGAGTCGAAAATACCTAAAACTAAGTTCGAAAAGGGCGTTCAGAAGGTGAAATTGCAAAATAGCCACCAAACTACTTTATGGATGTCACGGGTAGCTTCCTCACGACAAATAGGACCTGTGGTGTGATAACCCTATTCCGTATCATGCTAATTAATCTTAATTATGATTGTGATTATGTGTTTAATATGATTTTGAGTGCCAATTGTATGATTATATGTGGTTTTGAATTTCTATATGTTCACCATAGGAAAATCTATCTGATTTTCTGCTTTAGAATTTAAATGGAAGGCCTTATCGGCCACAGAAACTAAAATTGACTACGTCATTGTGATTGGTGTAATTTTTAGAGCCTATGGTGAAATTTAATTAGAAATTGATTTGGATCAAAATAATTAGATTCAGAACGATTAATTAAACTCTATTATTTAACCTTAATCAATTTGATTAAGAGAGCTTATATAAGGGCCTTATTACACTTAAACTTTTTATTTGGTGAACTCAAAAATCCAGTTATACACTCTAGAGTGAGAGAGGAGCCGTTTCTAGAGAGAGAAAGAGGGAGAATTGTGTATCTTGGCGCAAAGTTGTGAATTTGGAAGCTTAACTCCAAGAATTAGCTAGAAATTGGGAGCTTGGAACTCCAAGGTGAGTATTTGAGCATTGGTTCATAAATTGAGATTGTAATTTTGAGAATTTGAAGCTAGATTGTAAACAAAAGTGTGAATTAAGTTATATATGAAGTTAGATTGTGCATGCATGCATAGAATTACCATGAATTGCCATGGATTGTATAATTTAGCTTGTAATTTGTTAATTATGAAAAATTGAGTATTGGATCACACATGCAAGCATGGTTTTGATGAGTTTTGTGTGTGTAAGCATCACTTGAACCATTTGGAATGGAATTGAAGTGAAAAATTTGCATGCATGCTTGATTGATGAAATATAGAATTAATATGAAGTTGAATACACATGTTTTAGAACTATGAAGAGAATTCAAAATGATTTTGGAAAAGGGACCATGAATTTGAGCAATTGGCCTCATATTGTTGTTGATCTCATGTTATGTAATATGTTTTCATGTCTCTGTGTCCAAAACATGAGCCTTGCACCTTTGAATGTCAAGTTTGAAGCTCAAACAGCTTGCTGGAAAACCCAGAGTTCGGCATGTCCGCTCGAGCGGGGTAATGGCCACTCGAGCGTGAAATGCTAGTTCCCAAAACTTTTGCAGACTTTAATGTCCACACGAGCAGGGAGATTCATGCTCGAGCGCCAAGCCATGTAGTTTGACTTTCAGCTCGAGCGTCCACAGTCACGCTCGAGCGTAAAAGTGAGGCAACCAGTACTTTTGCAGACCATGGGGTCCGCTCGAGCGGCAAAATCCACGCTCGAGTGGGGAGCCCTGTTTCAATGTTTTGTGTTTCATTTTCCGTGCTCTTTCATTTCTAAGTACTCTTAGGCATACATTAAGCATTGTAAATGAGTTAAAAGAATAAGAAAGAAGCCTAAGAGGGATGTATGAATTAAGAACGGATTGAATCGTTTGTGACCCATTATGTTCATGAAATGTGTAGGGTCAAGCACAAGAGCAAATCCACCGGCAGATCACTGTGAGTAATATTTTAGTAGAGATATTTTGAAGTATGATATTTGTCCAATTGCTTATTTTTATATAAGTCTTGTAAGCTTGCTAATTTGAATTGTGGACAAATGTTTGTTACGCCATTAACTGTTAGGCCAAAGGTCGTTGGATACAAATGATTGGGCCAAAGGCCGTTTGACATGAATGATTGGGCTAAAGGCCGTTTGACACAAATGATTGGGCCAAAGGCCGTCGGACATGAATAAATTGGGCCTAAGGTTGTCTGATGTATCTGTTTCGAATTCCATTCATGTACCTTCTTCAATTGATATTATTCACTGGGCTTTCGCTCACTCTCATTTATGTGATTGTAGGTGAGCCAAGCAATATCCAAACCCAGCCCCAGTAAGACAGGTGTGAAATAGTCAAGTTTTGAGGAGTCAGCCCACATGTCTCACGCACGAGACTTGTTTTCGCCCTTTTGTTCTTTTGTATATTTTTGTTATGTTGGCGAGAACTTTGGATTGTGGTTGTGTATAAGCTTTTGATTGGTTGACCACCACTTGAATGATCCTGTTGTGTAAAGCTTTATGTTAACTTTCTTTGATGTGGGTTATTAACGAATATATGTGCAATGTTATAATGTGCCATGTAAGCACGGCTCTATGGACAAAAATTTTAAGTTTGCTTCCGTTTTGGCCCCTTAACTCTGTTAATATATGGTTGATTTGGTCTGAGGCCGTAGGTAATCTATTGGTTACTAGCCAGTTATGTCCTTAACCTATAGGGGCGGGTTTGGGTCAAGACAGAGTGGTATCAGAGCACGAGTTAATAACTCACACACTTGTCCAAATGAGCAATAAGCGTCTAGAACAGATCTAGGATGCATTCATGTGATAAGTATGAATCTGAAAGCATCAAGAATATGCTTAAATGTTTAAAAATGAACAATTATGTGCTTAAATGCTTCAAGATGAATGATGATATGCTATATGTTTGTGGTTTACTTGCATTGCAATTATTTGAATATGTATGCTTCTTGGTATATGCATACTTGTGAAACTTCTATATAAAGAATAATGCAAGTCTAATCAGATAGTGAGAACAAGAGGTGATGAAATAGAGAAGTCTTATACTGCCAGAATGGATAGAATGGAAAGATTAATTCAGGAAATCGCAGAAACATTGAGGCAACAACAGCAGTGGCAACAACAGTGGCAATAACCACATCCTCCGCCTGCTCCTCCAGTACCACCTGTTCAAGATATTCAGAATGATGACCGAATAATAGCGCTCACCAAAGAGTTTAAGAAAATGAAATCGCCATAGTTTCATGGGGGATTAGATCCGTTGAAGGCCGAAGCATGGGTCCTCGGCATTGAAAAGCTATTTGAAGTGTTTCCTTGTTCAGAGACACAGAAAGTATTGTTAGCCACTTTTACTCTTGAAGATGAGGCAAGAATGTGGTGGATGTTAATTCGTGAAAATAATAAAGATATTGGTTGGGCACGGTTCTTGGAAATATTCTATGATAAATACTTCCCACAATGTGTTCATGACAGAAAGTGTCGGAATTCATGGAACTTAAGCAGAACAGCATGACAGTAGCTGAGTATAAGGCCAAATTCACTGAATTGGCCAGGTTTGCACCACATGTGGTTGACACCGACTACAAGAAAGCGAGACATTTTGAAGGAGGGCTTCGAGATGATATCCTAGAGAGGGTAAATGTTCTCAAGCTGGAAACTTATATTGAGGTGCTGGACTGAGCCATAATATCAGAGGCTAACATAGCCAGATAGACCCAATCAACAACAGATTGGAAGTGTAGTAAAAGGCAAGGCTTCTTTTCGAAGATGAAATTTTCAAAGAAGCAGAATACGGGATCCTCAAGTACTTCAAATTCTTCCCGAGATACATCTCCAATGTGCAATATTTGTAGTAAAAGGCATCGTGGGGTTTGTTACCGTGTGTCAGGAGCTTGTTTTAAGTGTGAAAAAATGGGGCATATGGCCAGAGAATGTAATCAGAACAGTGGAAAGTTAGCTTCTAGCTCCTTTGCATCGATCCCAAAGCCGGGAAATACTATGAGATCTGCTAGCACCGGAGATACCATGAGGCAAGGGAGAGTTTTTGTGCTTGTCCTGGGCGATACCCAGAATGCTGTAGCTGTTGTCTCAGGTACTATCTCTATATGTAATCAGGATGCTTTTGTACTAATTGACTTCGGATCAACACACTCTGCACTCTTTCATAACTTGTGCATTTGCATCTAGACTGAGTAGACCTCTAGAATTATTGCCATACTTAATATGTGTATCTGCTCCATCCGGAGAATCTGTATTGTGTGAATATGTATATCGTTTTTGCGACATGCGTATTGGGAATGCTATTTTGTATGTAGATTTGTTGCCCTTGAACTTTAGACACTTTGATATAATTTTGGGCATGGATTGGTTAACTAAATATTGTGCCACCATTGATTGTGTAACAAAACGGGTTGCGTTTAGACCACCGGAACAGGAAGAAATTGTGTTTATGGGTAACGGGGTAGTGCCTCCACCTTATTTAATATCTGCAATGAAAGCATATAAATTGATCAGGAAAGGGTGCCAAGGTTACTTGTGTTATGTGCTATCTGAACAATCTGTGAATGTTGAATTGAGTAGTATTCCTATTGTAGACGGCTTGAGCGTCACGGCTCTGCGCGCGAAGGCGCGAAATCATTTTGTTTTTAAGCTACTACAGTTCAGACTCAATGTCGTGGTTTTGAATCTAATCTCACAAAGTGCAATGCAAGACCGATAAATCACCAAAGAGTCCAAATCCGGCAAATCGTTTGGAAAACTGATTTTTATAAAGAAGTGCCAAACATGGACAGCTTTGCCAGATACAGAGTCGCCACCTAAATGTTTTATTTTGAAAAATTTAGGAAACCCTGACTCATGCCTAAGGCCACATGTCCGTCATCACCAAAGTTGCCTCAGCTCGGGAACTTGGGTACGAGAGGGGAAGGTCATGCAATGAGCACCCCCGCTCGCCCGATCTAAAGATCGTCCTTTACTAACATGATATTTTGCTTTTGAAAGAACATGTGTTCTTATTCCGGTTTTATTAATCTATCATTACTACACGATACGCACAACATACAAGTATAGACTAAACCGCCTAAGTTGGAACAAACATCTCATGTTTTTTGTTTGAAAATGGTTTGAAGGTGCTACTCGCAAGTTAGGCTAAGACGTGGATTTGCCACCCTCGAGTGGGCTTAGAAAACATGATTTTGCCACCTCAAGTGGGATTAAAACTTGCATTTCGATGAATTGTTCCAATTCAAGCAATCCAACCTTCATCCACAGGCATTCATGCAATTAAACACTTAAGCAGTTAGCCTCATGGAAAGCATGCTATCATGGCAACACTCACACTCATGCAAGATGCTAAAGCATAAACACTTACAGTGTACTCCGAGCCAAAATAGAGAACTAGTTAGAAATCATGCATGATCCTAGTTCATGTTAAGATGGCTAATGCAACACATGCAAAATGCAACTAGAAATAGGCTCGGCTATTCTAAGATGGCATATGAGATGTAACTTGATAACATACTGTTGAACACGTATTCAAGCAAGTGTATTGAAATACAATGTGGTTTGTATGATGCGTCACGCCCGGTGCATGCAAGACAGATGAATGATGCACACATGCAAGTATAAGTATGCTAATTGAAATATGCCCTAAAACTAACCATCGAAAGCTGGTAAATAAAAGGGAGAAAGACGTGGGGTTGGAAGACATTCACACACTCACGCACACTTATTACAAAATTTGCACTCTCAACGGAGGGTCCGAATGAATATGCTATGCTAGCTACGCTAAGCTAAGCAACTAATCTCATAATCTAATTAGACTAATTATTACAAAATCAAATTGAATAACTAGCTAACACAAAGCTAATTATTACAACACGTTAACTAATTAACAAATTAACTAGCTTAATTACAAATTTAAAAGCTAACTAATCAAGTAAAGCTAATTACAGATTACAAAGCCTCAGCTCAGTTCAAAGAGTTCGAAGATGCATGCTCGATCGCCTCACTCGGAAATCCGTTACCATGCCTCATGTTGCCTCTGTTTGCACTGTTTTAGACTTCTGAAAATTGTACCAATCTCCAAAACACTTCTGATCCACCTCATGGACATGCTGAGAGGTCATCGGCCAAAGAATAATGGTCATCGGCCAAATTCGAGGCTATCGGCCAATTATTGATAGCCGATCGGCACACTTGATAGTCAATCAGCCACTTCTTCCTATAAACTTCTCCTTTTTGCTGCAACAGAGCACAAACAGAGGCATGGCAATGTATTTGCAAGAAAATATGTGTACAACTACACCCCTTATCATGTCTAAGGCTCAAAGGTGTGTAGTGTTCAACCCTCGGGCCACCAATCACGCATCTCGATGCATGATGGCCAAAGAGGCCGAGTTGCACAAGTCGAGGGCAAATGAATGCACAAAAACACATAAATGCCTAGAACTCTATCATGCATGATCAAGAGCGTCGGCGACTGGGAATTGAGGCACGTTTCATCACTTCAAGTATGAAACGTCCCCCATTTCTCGTGTTTGGCTTAACACCCAAACCAAACACAATGCAATGCAAGGTATGCCAAACACAATGCAAATGACAAGCATGCAAACAACATGGCATGCAACAACATGCAATGCACGAAGCAATGACACAACACTTTATCTAATCAACATGCTAATCATCATGAACATGCAACAACATGCAAGTAAGAATGTCATAAGCATGCAAATGTCATGCAACTCAAGCATGCAAACATGATACAATATAACAACATTGAAACAACATGCTCAATGGACTTAAACCAAAAGTGGACAGATCTCAATCATGCCCAGATCAGTGGCCATCAAGACCAAAACCAAGGTACCAAAAGGTAAGACATGCATGCACACATATTGGTCCATAAGCTAGGCAACAATGCACAACCCTTAGAGGCACTCAAACGGTGAATGAAGTGATAACATGGCAATGCTATATGCTCTAAAATAACATGATAAATGATGCCAAATCATGTACATGTCACAAATGAAGCATGCTATGGTATTCAAAACTCAAAGCTAGCAAGGCCAATTGCACCACAGCTATGGAATGTGAGAACCATATGGCAAGTACAACCCAAAACAGTCCTAAAGAATGCTAAAATGATACTAAAACATGCATGGACCAAAGCTAAAACAAGCTAGCAGGAAGGGCATAAGGCATGATGTATGCAAGGCCAAAAGGGAGGATTACACTACACCTACCAAAGACCAAGCATGAGATGGATTTGCCAACAAAAATTAGAGTTATATTATGGCCAAATAACTCCAAAAACACACTGAAATCATAGCTCACAAGCTTAGGCATGAGGGCATACACAATGGCTCATGTTTAAGGCATAAAGAACCAACCTTCCAAAGCATGGAAAGAGTGAAAGATGCGATTTCATAACCATGAAATATGCTCTGAAATCACATATGAAATGATGCCAAATCATGAAAATAGTCCAATCAATGCATGCTAGTGGACTCAATACACAAAGCTAATGAGCTAGATTGAACCATGGCTATACAAAGCAATGTATGCATGACCAAAATAACATAAATTAGACCTAGAGCATGCTAAAACATGACCAAAATCTTCTCAAAGTTAAGCCAAAATCATGCTAGAATTATAGTCAAAAGCATGAAGCATGTTAGGCTAGTGTGCAAATTTACACTACAATTGTATAAAGCATGCAAGAGGTGACCAAACCGGCCTAAAATAGAGTTATGGCAGGTCTAATAAGTCACAAAAATGAGCCTAAACAAAGCCATAAGGAAGTAAAAACACATGCTCATTTGGTTGGCCATCAACACTAGCAAGCAAGACAAGAGGAGAGGGGACCACCCTCTCCTATTTGGGCCCTCAAAACATGGTTTTTACCATTGAAAATCCTCTAGATTTTAGTGGTTAAAAGTCCACAAAAAGTTGTTGTGAAAGGCCTTAGAAGATGGCTCAAAAGCTATACAAGCTAAAGAACAAAAGAGAGAGACAACCCCCTAACACAAAATAGGCCTAAACCATCACTTTTAGGACTGAAAAACAGAGATTTTCTATGTTCAAAACCAAGCCAAAAATAGTTTACAAAGGTGGTAAAACAAGCATGCAAAACAAAGGTTTAAAGGAGCAAGTGCTTACCCTTGAAGCACCTTGAAGCTCAGCAGCAAAACCAGCCAAAATCTGAGCCACAACCAAGCTTTAGCAGCCCAAAACAAGTTCCAAGGGACCTCATTCCAATGGTGATCAAGTCTTCTTAAGGGTTGATAGGTTGAAGATGGATGTATGCAAGCCTTCAAGCACAAAATCCTTAGAGAGAGTGAAATCTAGAGAGAGTTTCTAGAGAGAGAGGCTCCCAAAAATTTTGCCAAAATTGTTCTAATCTATCCTCCAATCTTCTAACCCTTGAATATGAGCTATAAGGCTTCATTATATAGCAAAATATCAAGCTTGGTCAAAAATATCTGAGCTAGGACAGGTGGCATAAGCTGAAAATAGCTGGAGGAGAAATATCTGCCAATTCTGGGCTTTCTGGACATTTTTGGCCGATCGACCAACATTTGTGGCCGATAAGGTTCACTTTTGGCTGACCTATGGCCGATGAGGTCCAATTGTGGCCGATGCACTCCTATAAAGGCCGATGGAAAAATGAGTCCAGATCCCTGACTTGAAGCAAGCCTAATTCCTTCATCTAGACTCCTTTTCAGGTCATTCTTAAGCCTAACTGTAGCCCTGGAAGTCTTCTTTCCAAATTTGGAAGCCTCACATAAAAGTTCCATGTGCTCTAAGATATATCCCTCTTTTAGTGAAGGCTGTTCAGTTTCAGTCCAACCGGAATGATGCCCAACTTCAACAAATCATACCTCCCCCATCCGAACTCAGATTTAGGAGATTCTTGAATGTAAAATGAAGCCCCGTAAGTCTTCTTTCCAATGGTGGTGGCCTCATAGATTAAATCCAAGTATACAAAAGGATAGGCTTGATTTAGCGAGGGTTGCTCGACCCTCTCTTAACGGTTCATGCCCATCTTCTTCTCCAACTTGGTTTCTTCCCTCTACTCCTCTTTTCTTCAACTCCAAACCCCCGAACAAGGTGTTTTGAAAGATGTTTCAAAGATTTCATCTCTCTTTCATTCATTTCCACTTTTTCCTCCCTCGGTTTACCGAAAAGTGCAACATTTAACGAAATGCGAGCCTCGGAACATCATAGGAACTTTATTTCAAAAATATTTTGAAAGAGAGGGTTTTAAAGTCTAAAAACCATCAAAAATAGCTTTGATCCAAAATGGGGTGTGAGGTTAGGATTTGACTCTCCTCTTGCCGAAGAAATCGAACCTTTGCCCTACACATCTTTCATCACCAAGTAAACCATCAGTAGCGCCCAAGTCTTAAGGACGGTAAAAAATGGGGTGTCTACACCTATTGTTAGCAAATTTCTAGATGTGTTCCCAGATGAATTTCCAGGGGAATTGGTAGATAGGAAGATAGAGTTTACTATTGAAGTTGTGCCAGGCACTTAGCCCGTTTCTAAAGCTCCCTACAGAATTTCTATTGCTGAAATGAAAGAATTGAAAGAATAGTTGCAAGACTTACTTGACAAAGGGTTTATTCGACCCAGTACTTCACCATGGGGTGCACCGGTGTTATTTGTGAAAGAGAAAGATGGAACCTTGTGCCTGTGTATTGACTATCGAGAACTGAACAAGGTGACAATAAAGAATAAATATCCCTTACCTCGTATTGATGATTTGTTTGACCAGTTGTAGGGATCACAAGTGCTTTCCAAAATTGATTTGAGATCCGGATACCACCAGTTGAAGGTGAAAGCAGAGGATGTTGAGAAAACTGTGTTTTGAACAAGGTATGGCCATTATGAATTTCTTGTTATGCCATTTGGGGTGAGTAATGCTCCTGCGGCTTTTATAGACCTAATGAACTGAATTTTCAAGACCTACCTTGATGGCTTTGTTGTGGTATTCATTGATGATATCCTGATATATTCAAAGAATAGACTTGAACATGAACATCACTTGAGAACTGTCCTGCAAACACTTAGAGAAAAGAAATTATTTGCTAAACTACAGAAATGTGAGTTTTGGTTGGATGAAGTCATTTTCTTAGGGCATGTTATCAACAAAGAGGGACTTTCAGTGGACCCGCCAAAAATAGAGGCAATCGTGAATTGGCCTACACCGACAAATATAACAGAGGTCCGCAGTTTCATGGGCTTAGCTGGGTATTACAGGAGGTTTGTGAAGGACTTTTCAAAAATAACTATGCCTCTTACCCAACTGACACACAAAGGGCAACCGTTTGAATGGAATGACGAAAGAGAATCTACCTTTCAAGAACTAAAGACAAGACTGACCACTGCAACAGTTTTGACACTACCATCAGGTACGAAAAACTTTGTGATTTTCAGTGATGCATCTTATAAAGGTTTGGGTCGTGTATTAATGCAGAATGAGCAAGTAATTGCTTATGCCTCCCGACAATTATGACCACATGAGAAAAACTACCCAATACATGATTTAGAATTGGCCGCAGTTGTATTTGCTTTGAAAATCTAGCGGCATTATTTGTATGGGGCAAAGTGTGACGTCTACATGAATCACAAAAGTCTAAAATACTTCTTTACGCAGAAGGAGTTGAACATGCGACAGAGGAGATGACTTGAATTGATAAAAGACTATGATCTTGAAATCCAGTATCACCCCGGGAAAGCCAATACAGTTGCTGATGCCTTGAGAAGAAAATCAATGGGAATATGGCTTGTTTGCTTATTGAACAGAAAGAGATCTTGCAAGATTTTGAGAAATTCGAGATTGAAGTGATAATGTGTGAACATAGCGGATTGATGGCCGCCATCTCAGCCGAACCGACAATCGTTGATGAGATTAAACAGAAATAGAAGGAAGACGAATTCCTTAAAAAGATTGTTGATGAATTTGAAATGAATCCGAGACCGGAATATAGTGTGGTGAAAGGGGTGCTGAAATTCCAAAACAGATTGTGTGTTCCAAACATTCCCGAGTTAAAGAAGAGAATTCTAGATGAAGCTCATAAGTCAGTATTTGCTATGCATCCAGGTAATAATAAAATGTATCGGGATTTGAAACAAAGTGTAGACACCCCATTTTTGACCGACCTTAAGACTCAGGCGTCATCGTTGGTGCACGCGATGATTGTATATGTTTGTGCTTGTTTCGAGTGCCCAAAGGTCTCGGCTGAGTGCCTTGTCTTTGAGCCTCTTAACACTTTGTGTTTTGGCCTTGGTTTTTGGGCCAAACCTTGTTGCCCCTTTGCCTAAGGGAGAGGAAGGGCTGCCGGCCACTTTTGGCATCTGTCGGCCACTTTCCTCCCTTGTAGGCCACTTGGAGTGGTCAGCTGGGTAGGGGAGGTGGCTGGTCGGCCACCTTAACTGGCTGACAGTCACTTTTTCACCTTTTTAGATATTTTTAGATCTTTTGAGCCAACTGTGGCTCACTGAACTCATCCTTCATACACGTGTATGGAGGGATGGAACAAGCCTTTTGGCTTGTTTGCTCTATATAAGGGGAGTTCCCTCCCCCTAATTGAGGGTTCATAATTTTTAGAGCTAAAATATCCCTCTCTATCTAGAATTCTCCCCCTCTCTCTATATATTTGTGCTATATTGAGTCTAAAAGTGAGTTTTCTTCACACTTTTGCACTAAGACACCTATTCAAGCACCTTTACTTTGGAGCTGAAGTCCATTGGAGCTTGTTGTCTTGCCATTGTTCTTCAAGGGTAAGCATATACTCCTTTTATATCTTTGTTATGATTAAGTGCTATACCACCTTTGCATGCTACTTTGAGGCTATTTTTTAGCCTCTCAATAACTCTGATTTTAAGGCTTTATAATGTTGGTTTGAGCCTTGTGTGGTTAGGGGGGTGGTTCCCCTCTTTTACTCTTTGGCTTGTTAAGTCTCTTGAGCCAACTCTCTAAGCTTTTGAATCTCCCCTTGCTTGGCCTTTTTACCACTGAAACTCAAAGGAATTTCAGTGGTAAAAAGTTGCTATTGTGGTCCAAAATAGGAGGGGGTGGCCCCCTTCTCCTTTTGTCTTGTTTGTATGCCTTGTTGGCCTCATACTTGAGCATGCTTTTTTACTCTTTTATGGCTTAGTTCAAGCATGTTTTTGGTGTTATTTTGACATGCCTTAGCTTTGATTTTGGTTGGTGGGGTCACCTCTTGCTTGGTTTTTGTACTTGTAGTGCAATCCTACTTGTAGGCCTAACGTGCATCATGCTTTATGCCTCTAATCCTAGCTGGTGGTAGCTCTATCTTAGCATGTATTTGCTATTATTTTTGCATGCCTTAGCTCTATTTTTAGTGGTCTTGACCATGTGATACTTGTTGTGCATGGTTGTAGTGTAAAGGCCTTGACTAGCTTTGAGTTTCAAAGCCTCTTGCATGCTTTGCTTGTGATGATTGCATGCCTTAGCCTCATTTCTCACATGATTTCAGTGTATATGGTGTAGTCACACTCTCACATATTCCACTCCTTCATAGCTTTTGTGAGTTGTGCCTTATGCCTTGTTTATAAGCCAATACGTATGCATGCTTGTCTAAGCTTTTGGGCCACCATTTCAGCATGTTTTGGCCTTTATTTTGGCATGGTTGAGCTCTATCCAGAGCTGGTTTGGTTGTTTAGGTTATGTATTGCATGCCTCTTGTGTGGTGCCCTTTACTAGCCTTTGTGCTTTAGGCCTTCTGGCATGTCTTATTTGTGATGTTTATGTGATATGGCATCATTTAACACATAATTGCAGAGCATATAGCCTTGTCATACTCTCATGAATATCACCCTTTAATTGTGTTTAAGAGTTGTGCATCATGCCTTGTTGATGAGCCAATGCATGAACATCATTATGTTGCCTTTCATGCTATCATTTCAGAGCATTTTCGCCACTGTTTTGGCATGCATGAGGTCTGTTTAGGGCTGGTTTAGTCCATTGAGTAATGTATTGTATAGTCCTAATGTTCTGTACTTTATTAGCTTTAATGCCTAAGTATTCTAGCATGTCATGCATGTGTTGTTTGTGTGTTAGATTCTTGTTTTTAGCATGCCACTTTAACATTGAAAGATGAGCATGTTGTTTGCATTGCATTGTGTTTGGATCGGACGTTAATCCAAACATGAAGAATGTGGCACATTTCATACTCAAAGTGATGAAACGTGTTACATTTCTTGGTCGCCAACCCTCTTTATCATGCATGATAGAGGTGGAGGCTCTTATGTGTTGTTTGTGCATTCACTAACATTATGCAGGCTTGGCTCTTTGGCCATCGTGCATTGAGATCTGTGATTGGTGGCTTGAGAGTCAAGTACTACGCTCTTTTGAGCTTGAGCAATGATAAGGAGAGTAGTTGCACACACATTTCCTTGTAAATGCATTGTTGTGCCTTTGTTGATCTCTGTTGCAGCAAAGTTGGGATTCTGGAAAGGGAAGTGGCCGGCCGGCCACTTGCACTAGCCTGCCGACCACTTGAAATGGCCAGGTGACCAGTTGAGGTAGCCTGCCGACCAATTGAAGTGGCCGGCCGGCCACTTGCAGCAAAATTTTCCAAAATGCTCATGTTTTGAAGCAGATGCAACCTGAAAGTGTGTTCGATGCTCTGAGGTCACCGCGAGTGCAAACAGAGACAACTCATGGCAAAGCAATGCATTTCCGAGTGAAGCAAACCAAGCATGCATGTTTCCCTCCCCTCGAGGCCATTTTGACTGCTTTACTTAGTTAGTTAATTTGCCGATTTTCTGTAATTAATTAGTCAATATGTTTAGCTAATTCACTTCATCTTTGTAATATTCTAATTAGCTTAGATTAGCTAGTTATTCAATTTGGGATGTAATATTCTAAATTAGCTTAGCATAGCTAATTTTCAATTGGACTTGTAATTAATTACCTAAGTTAGTTAATTAGTTATTTTGTAATAAGTAGCTTAGCTTAGCTTATCCATTCGGACCCTCCTGCGAGAGGACAAATGTTGTAATAAGTGTGTGTGTGTGTGTGTGTGAATGTCTTCCAACCCCACTTCTTTCTCTCTTTAACTTAACCGCTTATGATGGTTAGTTTAGGGTCATTTTCGATTAGCATCCTCATGCTTGCATGCATCATTCATTTGTCTTGCATGCACCGGGCTCGACGCATCATTCAAACTACATTGTATTGCAATACACTTACTTGAATACGTGTTTCAAAGCATGTTATCAAGTGTTGCATTCATATGCCATCTTAGATAGCCGAGCCTATTTTAGTTGCTTTTTTGCATGTGTTGCATTATGCATTTTAACATAGTTAGGATCATGCATTGTTTCTAACTAGTTTTCTGTTTTGGCTCGGAGTACACTGTAAGTGTTTACGCTTTAGCATCCTTGCATGTGTGTAAGTGTTTGCCATGATAGCATGTTTGCCATGAGGCTATTTGCTTAAGTGATTAACTGCATGAATGCCCGTGGATGAAGGCTTCATTACTTGAATTGGAACAATTCATCAAAATGTGAGTTTTCAGCCCACTTGAGGGTGGCAAATCATGTTGTTTCAAGCCCACCTTGTTTGGTGGCAAATCCGCGTTTTAGCCTACTTGCGAGTAGCATCTTCAAACCATTTTCGAAAAACAAACATGAGATGTTTTGTTCCAAATCGAGAGCGATTTAGTCTATACTTGTGTGTTGTGCGCATCACATAGTATGTTAGCTAATAATCAAACAAGAACACATGTGTTTTCAAAACAACATATCATGATTAGTAGAGGCCGATCCTTTGATCGGGCGAGTGGGGGTGCTCATTTCAGGACCTTCCCCTCTCGTACCCAAGTTCCCGAGCCGAGGCAACTTTGGTGATTACGGACACGTGGCCTTAGGCACGAGTCAGGGTTTCCTAAATTTGCCCAAAAAAATAAAATATTTAGGTGGCGACTTTGAAATCTGGTAAAGCGGTCCATGTTTGGCACTTTTTGATTAAAATCGATTTTCTAAAACGATTCGCCAGATTTGGACTCTTTGATGATTTATCAGTCTTACATTTCATTTTGTGAGATTAGATTCAGAACTGTGATAGGAGTTTGAACTGTAGTAGCTAGAACCCAAATCCGCGCCCTCTCCGAGAGGGGGGCGCGTGGAGGAAGCTCGGTCAGTCTACAGTTTCTGGCGACTCCACTGGGGATTTAGAGAACTTGACTCGAACATCATAATATGTTATTTTGTTTACACTTATGTGTTTCTTTGCATTGCATTTGCATTGGTGTGCCTAGGACACTGTGTTTGTCGTCTATTATTCCTGAACGGTTTGCCGGAGGCTTACTTGGAAAAGGGTGCCATAAGGCTGACTGTTTACGAGCTCTGCCATGATAGGAACACAAACCTCAGTTTTGCTGAGGCACCCTATTTGACCATTCGACGTAGTTTCATATCGGAAGCCTTAGAGACTATTCCAAACTAGGATAGGTTGCTTACCCGAATGTAGGTTGTTTGAAACCGCATGTGTGCGTAGTGAAACCCTAGCTCCTGATAAGATAGGACGGGGAAACCCTATCCCACCATAGGGGTGTTTTGGTTCTCACTTGCTTGCTATGTGCTTTTAGAGTGTGTCTTTACAGGAATGCATGTATCAGTTTGCAAGTCTGGGTATCACGTCTGAGGACATCAGTATTTGGGGGTATCAGATTTGAGGTAGTGTTCAGGGGCAGAGATCAGTTTTTGAGAACAATTCGTTTAGCTTACGATATCAACTGTGTGTTGTCTTTATCTAAGCCGAAATGCTGTCCGTTTTTCTGTTTATTGTTTCCTTATTTTGTTTTATTTTCCTTTTTGCAAGGGTAGTATTGCATCATTGCTTCCGAAAAGGCAGTTACCCCCCGAGCACTTTGGATCAGAGGTAGGAGGCTTTCCAGATCTGAGGATCTTATTAATGGACAACCAGTGTTTGTGTCATTACCCCCCGAGACAGAGGTCATCCAGGCACAGATCATCAGTGCATCGGTTACTAGATCAGCGGTCATTGTCTACCCCACCTGTGCGCAGTTGGGCTGAGATTTTTGTTTCTACCACTGAGAGAGAATATACACCTGTTCAGTCAGATCAGCACGTTACAGTCAGTATGGAAGAGATGATGCGTCAACTCCAAGAGACCATGCAAGCCATGCAGTGAGATGCTGCTCGCCAAGCAGAGGTTGCCGCACGTCAGGCAGAGGTTGTAGCTCAACAGGCAGAACTGATCGCCAGGCTCCAACAACAGCAACAACAGCAACAACCACAACAGGCCGGAGCATCTATGTACACACCCCATTTTTGACCGTCCTCAAGACTTGGACGTCACCGTTTGAACACTCGGTGATCATCCATGTTTGTGTTCGTCTTGAGTTCCCGGAGGTTTCGGCTTGCGCGCCTTGCCTCAGGATCTCTCGACTCGACTGTTTAGTGTCTGGTTTTGCACCAAACACTTGTGTTTTGCCTTGGAGGGGCAGGGAATGCCTTGTGAGGCATCCCCACACATCACCGGCCATGGCCAGAGGCCACCGGCTGGTTTTTGTCGCCGTCGGCAATATATATTGCCGGCCGGCACTATTTATTACCGGTCGGCACTAAATTTTGTCAAAATGGCAATTTTAAGTAGCCGACTACTGTTCATCTACTTTATGTAGATATTTTGTGCCAGCTGTGATAGCTGGCACCAACTCTGCTTCCCTCCATACATGTGTATGGAGGGATTTCCCTCTAAGCAAGCTTGTTGTGTAAGCTTTGCAAGAGGGACTTCTATAAGAGGAGAGGTCTTCTCCTTGTTCTAGGGTAGAAATTTTGAAGGCAAAACCAGAGCTTATACATATAGATACACCCTCTCTCTATATTTCCCTCTCTCTCCTCCCTTGTGTGTGTTTCTTGGCCTAAAAGTGTGCTTTTACCTTACTTTTGCACTAATACACACACTATTACACCTTGCTCCGAGATTGAGGGCTTTTGAGGGTTGATTCTTGAGTTTTGGGGCTGTTTTGATCAAAAGAAAGAGGGCTGCATTGACTGTTCTTGAGGTGTGCTTCAAGGGTGAGCACTTTGCATTAGTTTCTCCAAACTTGCACTAGTCTTTTACCTATCTTGCTTGTTGATTTAGTTTTTGTGCATAACATAAAAAAGGCTTATATTTTCATGCTTAAGAACTTTCATTAAGGGTCTTTTGTGGTTTGATACCCTTCGGACCCTCTTAGGCCTCATTTCAGAGGTGAGGATGGTGCCTTGAGTTCCTAGGGAGGAGAGGGCCACCCCCTCTCCTTGTTGTCCTTGAAAAGGGCCATTTTTGCCTCTTGAGGGAGCACCTAGCTAAGCCTCATGTTGACCATGCCTTGGCTGTTATTTATGCTTATTTTGCCATGAAATAGCATTGTTCTATGTTGGTTTTGGTACACCATGCATGCTTAGCATACCTACCTTGTAATGCCATGTTTAGGCCTTAACATGCCTTAGGTTGTAAACCATTGTTCAAGCATGTTTTAGGTCTAGCTTTGTGAAGCTTTTATGCTTATTTTGCCATGCTAAAGGTCTGTCCTTAGTCATTTTGGTCGGCCATGATGTGTTTGGTATAGCCCCTTTGCATTCCGGCTTGTTGGCCTTAAGTGTGCGAGTGTGTAGCATGCATTACTTGCTTTGTTTTAATGATTTGGCACCGTTTATAGCATCATTTCAGTCCCCTTAGCATGCTTGTGTGCTTGCCTTGGATGCCTCTTTGATGACTTACGAGCTTGTGTGGTATGCTCCTTGAAAGTGCATTTGTGCATACTTTTGAATTCAAGCCATTTAGATGCCATCTAAGTGGTCTTTTGGGCTTTGTTTTATGTGCTAAAACTCTGTTCTTTGTCATTAAATTCATGCCATGTTTGGTCTTGCTAAGTGTAGTTCAATACTTCATTAGCTTGCCTTGAATGCTTGGGCCATTTGTTGCATGTTTAGCCTATCTTGTTTGCTTGGTTTGACACCATGTTCTTGCATGATTTCAGAGCTTTTTTTGCATGCTATTTGTCCATGTTTGCATCCTCTTGAGTGTGCTTGAGAATTGTCCCTTTATGCCTAAGTGTTGGTCCTTGTACACACGCATGTTTGCATGCCATTAGTCTTTCATTTTTGGGCACTTTGGCCACTATTTTTGGGCCTAGTTAAGGCTGCCTAACTTAGTCTAAGACCACTCTTATATGTTGTAGCATGCTTACCTTGCGTGTTGTAATACATTTGGCCCCTTTGGTATGTTGTTACATTCTTAGGTGGTAATACATTTTGCATGTATTCCTTGCCAAGTTGTCTAACTTGTTGTATGCCTCACATGTGTGCACTTTGGCACTACACATAGCATGCGTGTTGGTAGCATCCATGCATTCCTATGTTTGCATGCGTAGTTAACATGCTTAGATTGCATTCCATTTGCATGCATGCTTGGCCTCTTGAAATGCTTGTGATAGAGGTTGAGTCCCATTGGTTTGTTTATGTGCATTGCATTCCATATCCAAATGCACATTTGATTCTTTGGGCCATCACGCGTGGAAATGCGCGATTGATGGTCCGAGAACCAAGAACCATGTCCCTTTGAGTCATGCACATGAAAAGGGGCTTGGTAGGTGCATATATTGTTTGAATTGCATTGCCATGCAAAGTCCTGTCCTCTGTTGCTGTCAAACAGGTTCTGCAGGCACTTTTTTCCGATCGACTGCATCTAGTGCCGATCGGCAATCCTTCCTGGGCCGATAGTTTCACCAACAGCCGGTGATCACATACCACTGCCGGTGCCCATTCTACTCAGCCGGTGGTGTCTCCCAATGTCCAGGGAAGCAATCCTGAGACTTTGGAAATCTTCAGAGGAGTATAGCAGGGAAAACAGAGACAGCTTGCGCATGGCAGTGCACTTCCGAGCAGGACCGAGCACGCGCGCATCGAACCCTCTCCCCGAGGCCCCTGTTATTACTTTTCTTATGTTTAGTTAATTTGTTAATTAATTAGGTGATTTGTAATAATTAATTAGCTTGTAGGTTAATTATCTGTAATATTTATTTGGTCCCTCCGAGCGAGGGCGAATCTGTAATAAGTATGGGTGAGTGTGTGCATGTCTTCCAACCCCCACTTCTTTCTCCCTTTTACGTCCCCACGTCTTTTTTCCCTTTTATTTACCTGCTTATGATGGAGTAATAGGTCATGTTTAATTTAGCATACCTTATGCTATGCATGCGTGCATCATTCATCAGTATTGCATGCACCGGGCTCGGTACATCATGCTAACTGCATTTGTACTTCAATTCCAAATTGAATACGTGCATCAATTGATTGCATTTCACATGCCATGTTTAGGTTAGCCGAGCCTACTCTAATTGCATCCTGTATGTGTTGCATTAGTCAATTTGACATGAACTAGGACCATGCATGTTGGCTAACTAGTTTATTGTTTTGGCACGGAGTACGATGTAAGTATTTTCATGCTTTAGCATATCGCATGCGTGTGAATGCTATCATGACAGCATACTTACCATGTGGCTAGATGCTTATGTGATAAACTGTTTGAATGCCTGTGGGTGAAGGTTGGATTGTCTGAGTTGGAAAAACTCGTTGAAATCCGTATTTTAGCCTACTTACGAGTAGCAAATCCTAAAACATTTTCCAAAACAAACGGATATGCAATGCTTATTCCCAAATTAGGCAATCTAGTCTATATTTGTTTGTTGTGCGCATAACGTAGTGATTCTAGGCTAATAACCGGTTTAAGAACACATAACGTTTTCAAAAACGGATATCATGGTTAGTAGAGGCCGATCTTCGGATCAGGCGAGGGGGGTGCTCATAGCTGACCTTCCCCGATCGTACCCAAGTTCCCGAGCCGAGGCAACTTTGGTGATGACGGACACGTGGCCTTTGACATCGAGTCAGGGTTTCCTAAATTCTCCCATTTTAAAATATTTAGGTGGCGACTCTGTATCTGGCAAAGCAGTCCATGTTTGGCACTTCTTTTTTTAAAAATCTGTTTTCTGAAAACGATTTGCCAGATTTGGACTCTTTGGTTCAGATTAAGAACCGTGACAACAAATCGAGTCTGAACTGTAGCGGGGCCCCACGCGGGTGCGTCTACAATCTGCTTCGCATCCGCCTCCACCTCCACCTAGGGTTCCAACACCCGGGGAAATAGCTCGCGTCCAAGATAATACGAACGTTCCAATAGTGCCAGTTCCACCGCCAATCCCACTTCAGATGTCTAAAGCACTGTCTAATCTAGTGGACACACCGTTTGAATTTGAGGTTAACCCAACCGCTCTGAAGGTGAGCAAGCTGGAAAAGCTGTTCAATAGCGCTCAAGGCATTAACTCCATTTTGGACATAGAGGATGGTTACACTGATTCGGCGGTGACTTTGCCAGACAGGTTCAAGATGCCACACATCGACCGCTTTGATGGTTCTGGCGATCCTATGGTTCATCTGAGGCTGTTCTCGGATATTTTGCATTCGATGGGCTTAACGAGACTCCAGAAGCTATCACTTTTTGGTCGGACCCTGTCGGTATAGCGGCTATTTGGTACACTAAGCTGGAGGACTCAGTGAAAAGGAGTTGGGAGGAGATGGTCATGGCCTTCGTCGTGTAATATTCATATAACACCCAGATCGAGGTCACGACCCGTGATCTCGAGGCAACCAGGTAAGAGCCAAAAGAGGGCTTTTTTGACTTTGTCACTCGTTGGAGGGCCAAGGCCTCCATGATGACAACTCGGCCACTCGAAAAGGATCAGATAAGGATGGTTGTGCGTAACCTGCAACCCAAGCTGATGCAAAAAATGATAGTCTTACCCCTCCCCACTTTTGCTGATTTACATGAGATTGGGGTACAGATCGAAGATACTATGAAACAAGGTCTGATCGACCATGACAGGGAGCAACCCAAGAGGGCCTTCACCCATGGTTCAAATGCAGCTACAAGAAGTAGTGCAGCCACAAGAACTTCTGATGTGGGCATGGTTACCACCACCACCTCAAAAATAGCCACATGCTTCACCGACTCGTCCAGAACCACCTCCCAACCAGCAAAGTACCCACCTAGGGGCCAGAGGACCTTCACTCCACTTTACATGCCTTTATCTAAAGCCTTGGGGGTTCTAATCAGAAAGGGGCATTTGAAGCCCTTAGAGCCGTGGCCATTACTAGACAAACTTCCTTCTTCCCATAACCCGGCCAAATATTGTGCCTTTCACCAACAGCACGGTCATGACACCGACTTCTACTACAGACTCCGTCATGAAATTCAAGATCTCATTGACAACAAGGTGATCGTGCCTCCCGACAAGCCAAATGTCACTACCAACCCACTCCCACCACATGACCAAGCTCCACTACCCAAGCAAATTAACCTCATCCAAACCACAACCATCTTGTATGACCCTAACATATACATCACTCTCTCCTACCTACCCAAGCCTGAGTTGTTCATCCCAGACAGCACAGACTGGTGCATGATGAGCACCTCCCTAACCCAACCTGAGCCAATGGTGGTAACTGTCGAAGACAAAGTCAGGGTTATCTTGGAGGAAAATGGGAATGTTGATTCAGAGCCTGAGGGACCTGGGAGCTTTACTGAGAAAGCATACAGCCCAGGCGGTTATATTGTGTCGACAGGCCAGGCTAAGCCGAGAGTGGAGTTGCCAACTGGAGGAGAGATCAATGTGGTCCGGGAGGATGGACCGAGTCAAGGGTTAGATGACCTAGCAGAGCTGGAAGAGGATGTTGCCAATCTACAGTTCTTTGACGAACAGGACCCGAGAGATGTGAACATCAACTGGTTTGATTTGAATAGGTCAACAGACAATATAGGGTGGCTCAGTGACGAGCTGGATGTGGTTAAAATGCCTCAACCAGAACAGGGTCAGTCAGAGACAGGAACATCTGCAGTGGCCGGAATGGCCAAGAATCAGGAGGAATTGCCGGAGAGCACCGGTGCGAAGAATTTTGCTCGAGATTTGGGCAATTTGCGTACAACAAACACTGAACAGGAGGCTGCATTGAAGTGGCTCGAGCAAGAGAGGATCGAGAATGATGAAAGGGCTAGAAAAACCAAGGCACCTGAGGGGGCAGAATGTATTGAGAATACGAGAACAGCTATAGCGGAACCGGACAACTGTTTGTCAGTTGCCGATGGGATGTGGTGGGAAGACAACGACTTACGTCTTGCCCACATCGACGAGGACTGGGGGCAGGACTAACCAGATGACACCTGGTACATTGAGGAGGTAGACCATATGACCCGAAGTTGGCAGTACTTCAAGCCCTCACACTTGGACCAGTCGAAGGCGTCCGAGAAGGACAAAGAAGTTGAGAGGCAGAAAGAAAAACTGCTAGAGGAGGAAGCTGTGCTGAAACAGCTAAAGAAAATTCAAGCAAACATCTCCATCTGGAGACTGCTTATGATCTCAAGGGTTCACAGACAAGCCGTCTTCACTGCCATGGACAAGGCCGAGCTTTCACTGGATACAACACTCGAGCAGTTGGTGGGATTGGTTTTCCTGGGAGGAGCTTCCCTGACCTTGACCTTCACTAACAAAGAGCTACCGCCTGAGGGCTCAAATCATAACAAGCCGCTCTATATCTCTGTGGAGTGTAGAGAGAAATGGACACCAGTGATCCTGGTCGACACGGGATCTGCAATCAATGTATGTCCATCAAGAACGGCGTATGCTATCGGGTTGAAGCCCGCAGATTTCTTGCCTACAGCCCAGGTGATACGAGCCTATGATAATACCATCCGGGAGGTGATGGGGACCACACGGATTAAGACTCAGGTTGGCCCAGGGCAACAAGACATTGAGTTTCATGTCTTGGACATTCTAGCCACCTTCAATATACTCCTTGGGCGGCCGTGGCTGCACCAAGTGAAGGCCATCTCTTCCACCTTACACCAGATGCTGAAGTACCCCCACGAGAAGGGAGTGGCAATCATTTTTGGGAATTCTTTAATACATCCACCGCCAGAGGTTTCTACACCAATTTTGGAGATTGAGCATGACGCGGAGGATGTATTTCTGTCAGGATTCACCCTAGCTGAGGCCCAGGTTGTACAAGATATGCTAGCTGTTGATGAGGGGCTATACGTCAGTGCACAATCTGTCTATCTCATGAACAAGCTTCAACACATGCCTGGGATAGGATTGGGGTGAAGTGGCTAGAAGGGCATCACAGCATTAGCTGAAGTGCCGCATAACCCATATACCTTTGGTTTAGGTTATCTGCCTACTAAAGAGGATTGGGCAAGGAAAGGAAGAGAGATGGTTGGAAGAGCCAAGGAAAAACAAGCCGGGAAGCATTATGAGTTGGTGCACAGGCCTATCCAAGGTACCCTGAACGGACACTTTGTCCGGGAAGGGGAAGACTTCCCATTTTACGGCTTTCCTAAACCCTGGTTAAATTCAAAAAAGCGGCGCTTGCCCGGCTTCGAAATCTTTTTTGACCTTCAATTGTCCGGGGATGAAGTTCCCGAAGAGCAGACAAACCAACCAACTGAGGCTAAGCAATGCAAAGAGGAAGAGCCTGAGAGCACAGAAATTGAGGTTAGAGCAATGTTGGCTTGTCTCATCTTAGATCCTCAGATCGTACCGAAGTGCTTGGGGGATAACTTCTCAGTTTCCATGATCGGGGATGAAGCGGCTATGGGCCCACCTTCTGGCATTCTCGATGCATCCATTGCACCCTCCCTCGTCTGGCAATACGAGGAAGGCTTTTTATCGAGCAGTTCTGGATCAGGAAGTGAACCAGAATTTGATTCCACGGAGTCTGTGTAGTCGGAATTAGATTTTAGTTCATCTGAGTCTGAGTAAGGTATTCCTGGGGGTGATAACCCGAATGCCACTGTCCTGCCCAGGTCGTCTTTTTCTTTTTCCTTTGAGTCAGTTGTAGCCGAAGGATCAGACGGACTGGATGTTATTAATGAGAATTATACAGTTGTAGCTTTTGAGTACTTTTCTGTGCCTTTAGTTTATTGCATTAATCAGGATTTTCAAAATTTTGATGAAAACGACGAGGAAGAAATTCCTCCGATTTTAAAGCATTTGATTGACCGAGAGCAGGAGAGGTTTGTAAAACCTTTGGTTGATGAAATCACCTCAATTAATGTTGGTACCGAGAAGGACCTGCAACTGGTCCAGATCAGGTCCACGTTGTCTTCGGAGGAGCGCGAGCGCTTAGTCGCTTTATTAAAAGATTTCAAAGATGTTTTCGTGTGGTCCTACGAAGAGATGCCTGGAGTCGATCCTGAGATTGTACAGCACTGGATCCCTCTTGACCCAGAGGCCCGACCTGTTAAGAAGAAACTCCGAAGGATCCGCTCGGATTGGGCTCTGAAAATCAAAGAAGAGATCACCAAGCAGATTGATGCAGGGTTCCTATTGGTATCTGAATACGCCACTTGGTTGGCCAATATAGTTCCGGTGCCGAAGAAGGACGGTAGAATTTGGGTATGTGTGGACTTCAGAGATCTGAACAAAGCCAGTTCGATGGACGACTTTCCTCTGCCGCATATCGACGAATTAGTGGATTTCACTGTTGGGCATGCGCTGCTCTCGTTCATGGATGGGTTTTCAAGCTACATTCATATTTTGATGGCACCCAAAGACAAGGAGAAAACTGCTTTCACTACCCGGGGGAACTTACTGTTATAGGATGATGCCATTCGGTTTGAAGAATGCTGGGGCTACATATCAGCGGGCCGTGACCACGATCTTGCACGATATGATCCATAAAGAGGTTGAGGTGTACGTGGATGACATGATTGTCAAGTCCAAGGAAAGAGATGGCCATTATACCGCCTTGAAGAAATTTTTCCAATGGATCAGAGAGTATCGGTTGCGGCTGAATCCTCAGAAATGTATTTTTGGTGTTATAGCAGGGAAAATGCTGGGGTTCTTGATCACACAAAGGGGCATTGAAGTCAACCCTTCCAAGATTAAGGCCATCTTAGAAATGCCCCCACCAAGGACTAAAAATGAGGTGCGAGGCTTTCTGGGTAAAGTGCAATTCATAAGACGGTTTATTGCAAAATTAACCTTGACTTGTGAACCACTGTTTGGTCTCCTGAAGAAAGGAAAGAAATTCCAATGGGATGACCGATGCCAAGTTGCTTTTGAGCAGATCAAGCAATGTCTATAGAACCCACCTGTGTTGTCACCGTCGGAGCCGGGAAACCATTGATTCTGTACCTATCAGTGACCTAAAACGACGATGGGCTGCATACTTGCACAGGAGTCTGAGGACAAAGTGGAGAAGGCTATCTATGTAACAACCCACATTTTTAGCCAAGTCATGTTTGCATGCATTTATATGTTTTGCCATGTTAAGATTGCTGTAACAACCCATATTCGTGTCAATAGTCATATCCAAGTTCATTTACATAGCTTGTCTTGCTAAGTTTGCATCCATAAATCTTGTCTTGCTTTGTGTTTATGTGATTTGTCTAAGTGTTGTGTGCCTGTTTTGTTCCTTCCTTGGTGCCTCGAGCCTAAGTTATGTTTAGCCGAAGTTATGACAAGCCCAGGTTACGTTACACCTAGATCATTCCAAGCCGAGGTCATCTTCAGTCTAGAAGTATTTTGGAACCCCTTCTTTTGACCTCCACCTTCACCCTAACATATTGGCCGAGATGGCATTATCTAGGCCGAGGTGTGAATCACCAAGGCCGAGATGTGTGTCATCTAGGCCGAGATGTTACCTTTGCACCTGAGTGATCTTGTCTTGAAGTGGTATGACCTAGCCCGAGGTGTGGCACATCTAGGCCAAGGTATGGCACAGCTTAGTCAAGTGTTGTCCTTCCTAGCCGAGGTCATTGTCACCTTAGTTGCCGAAGCCTTGTCCTTAGCCGATGTCACCCCTTGCCGGAGTGCTTTGCCAAGTAGCTTGTTAGATACGCTTTGTCATAGTCTTGTCTTGTCAATCTATCACCTTTTTGAAGAGAACCAACCAGCCATTGCCACGTGTCCGAGCTGAGAGTTAAGTCAGCCGGCGGAGAGAGAAACCCATCTTTTGTTGTATACTTGTTTTGAAGAGGAGAGAGGAGCTCTAGGAGAGGAAGAAGAGTTCTTGAGAGAGAGTGGATTTCTAAGCTTGATTTCTAGAGATCGAACCGTTAGATCCGCATTCTAAGGTTAGATTCTTAATCTGCTCTCATTGTTCTTTATGTTTATGTTATTGCATTGCATGATTGAATATGATTTGTAAGCCATGCATTGCTTTGAAGTTCGGTTTTAGAAAGAGAAAATAGCATTCATGTGTTCTTCAAGAAAAGTAATGTTTTGATCTGAAAGTTCATGCCAAGATTTATGTTTTTGTGTTTGTTTTCATATGATTTTCAAGTATGGGTACCCAGGTCCATGTTTTCGAACTCATAGCATGAAATCCCAGATTTTTGTAATAAAGAAGTTAGGATTTTGGCATTCATGTTCTTCATGTTCTTCATGCTCATGTTCTTCCTGTTCTTCACGGGTGGAAACCCGGATCTCCAGACCTCACTTCCTGAAGTGTAGTCGCCGAGATCACTCTTACCTAGACCTCACACTTAGGCCAAGCATCGTATCTCACCTTGGCCTACCTTGCATGATCACTTACGCCATTAGTGTCTTGTGCGCACCTCGGCATGCAGCCGCACGCTGAAGCCTAGGTAGCCACACCTCGGCCAGGAGGTGTGGGACCTTGGCAAAGACATGGTTGGTACCCAGCATGTCTTCCTGACATGTAAAACAGTGTTTTGACTTCTAGCATGTTTTCCCGAGATCATTTGCATGCATGTGAGACCTATTTTGAGAAGTGCATTCAGTATGCTTTGTCATGTGTTTGTAGGACCTGGACCTTTGCCTTGACCTCGACGTCCTAAGAATTAATGTGAGTGGTATTTTTAATAAAGTTATGTTCTTAAGATTTTGATGAATCTTTCCCTTGTTTTGATAAAAGTATTTGTTAAGGATGAATGATTTCCCTATTTTATGTATCAAGTATAAGCTTTGTTTTGAATGGCAATGTATCAAGTAAGCTTTGTTTTGACGACGTTTTTGGAAAGTCCCTCGTGCTGGAGGACTCTAAACTTTCGCAGCACCCTTGATTTGTACCCAAGTGTTAAAGGGCTACGGGCTCTTGTAACATAGGTCCCTTGTGTTGGAGGACTCTAAACTTGCGCAGCACCCAAGTGTTAAAAGGCTACGGGCCTTTGTAACATAGGTCCCTCGTGCTGGAGGACTCTAAACTTTTGCAGCACATCTTGTTTTGAGGGTCCTTTCGTGCTAGGGGACGTTAAGCCTAAGTAGCACCGTCCTTTCGTGCTAGGGGACGTTAAGCCTAAGTAGCACCGTCCTTTCGTGCTTGGGGACGTTAAGCCTAAGTAGCACCCTTGTTAAGATATCGGCCACCTACAGACTATGAACGGGTGTGCTCGATGCCGAGGTTATGCTTTTGTTTTGAAGGACCAAGGTTATGCCGAGGTTATGTTATAAGATTTCACGTATGTTAAATAAGTAAGTTTTATAAGATCAAGTTTGATGAACAAGATTTATCTCATGTTTTGTACAAGCTATGATATGCATGGTTTGACAAAGATATACATTATGTATTGTTTTGAAAGACTTCGGGAATCATTCATTTAACCCCTTTATTACTTATACCATTCACTGAGTATCCAAGCTCACCCTCCCTATGTATATATGTAGGTAACAAGCAAGAAGTCGGCTACGCCTAGATGTGTGTTTTGTATGCATGTTATGTCGGCTGTAATGATGTCGGCAATCCTGAAGATTGTGTTCCATGATTTGTAGCTTAAGTGTTTTGTTTATGTCTGCAATTTTAGAAGCTTATGTATTTTGAACATGTCGGCTTGAGGAGCCTTTTACCAAGATGTAATATGAAATTTTGTAATTCATTTTATTTGTATTCAAGTTTTAAAGCTATGTGAAGATGTATGCCATTTCATTTGACTTATGCACTGCTCTTATGGACCACTTGTATTTTAGATTATTGCTTCCGCACTTGTGAGCCCCCTATATCTATACTCTGATTGTGTGTGAACTTTAACAGTTGGCCTTTGGTAATCTCGGATTACTGGCCATCACGGCACCAAACTACTAGGGGCCGTTTGGGGTCGTGACAGAATGGTATCAGAGCACAAGTTCCTTATAGTGCGTTATTCACACACTTTGAGTCCTAAAGAGCATATGATGTCCCTTAGAAGAATGTTAGGATTGCATCATGTTGCTTGCTACTTAAAAATGGTGTGCATCATCTCGGCATGAGCATTTGTTATATCGGCATGATCATGTTCACTTGCATGCATGTTCATTGTTCATTTTGCTCTAAGAGTCACATCCTGTATACCCCCAGCATCATGAGAAGAGGTAGACCCCCAGTTGGCCGAGATCAATCCGAGGACAGAATAGACAGATTGGAAAGATTGGTTAAAAGTTTGGCCGATGAGTTAAAGCAAGCAAGGCAGCAGAACACCGGTACCACCTCCGCCCAGGCCGAGCAGACAGATGGCCGACATGCGGTTCCACCACCGCCAGTACCACAAGTGCCTCTGCAACTAGCTTTGTATGGAGATGACACATTGACCCTGATCAGAGAATTCAAGAAGATGAAACCGCCGAAGTTCCATGGGGGTATAGAGCTGATGAAGGCAAAAGCATGGATTCTTGAGATGGAGAAGTTGTTCGAGGTTTTTCCCAGCACCGACGCTCAGAAGGTGTCATTAGCAGCATTCACTTTGGAAGACGACGCTCGTAGGTGGTGGATGATGATCCGAGAAGGTAACCCAGACTTGACTTGGGCCAGATTTTTGGAGCTGTTCTATGACAAGCATTTTCCACTCAGTGTCCGAGATTGCATGACCATAGAATTTCAGATGTTGGCACAGGGTAGCAAAACAGTGGCAGAGTATGATCGTGCTTTCACCGATTTGGCAAGGTATGCACCTCACATGGTCGACAACGAATACAGAAAAGCTAGGAAGTTTGAGAGTGGACTTCGAGGGCCGATACAAGATCAAGTTAATTTGTTCAACATGCCGATGTATGCTGGAGTGTTAGATAAAGCATCCTTGCAGAAGCTAACCTGAACAGAAGTCAAAGTTCGGGGAAGAATCAGAGGAAGAGACAGACCTACGACAATCGCGAAGAAGAGGCAGACCCGAATGATACCGAGGAGAAGACAGAGGAGGATAGTCCTAACAACGCGAATCAGGAAGGTGGCACCAGGCCAACATGTGGGAGTTGCGGGAAGCTACATTTTGGGGTTTGTCTTCGGGCAACTGGAGCATGTTTCGGATGCGGTGAGAGAGGTCATCGCATTAAAGATTGTCCCAAGGTAAAAGCTAGGGATGATCAGAAGAGATGAGAACTCGACATCAGGAGACGTTTTGGGAACAAGGTAAGTGAAGTTTGGGGACCAAACTTCTTTAAGGGGGGAAGGATGTAACAACCCACATTTTTGGCCAAGTCATGTTTGCATGCATTTATATGTTTTGCCATGTTAAGATTGCTGTAACAACCTATATTCGTGTCAATAGTCATATCCAAGTTCATTTACATATCTTGTCTTGCTAAGTTTGCATCCATGAATCTTGTCTTGCTTTGTGTTTATGTGATTTGTCTAAGTGTTGTGTGCCTGTTTTGTTCCTTCCTTGGTGTCTCAAGCCTAAGTTATGTTTAGCCAAAGTTATGCCAAGCCTAGGTTACGTTACGCCTAGATCATTCCAAGCCGAGGTCATCTTCAGTCTAGAAGTATCTTGGAACCCCTTCGTTTGACCTCCATCTTCGCCCTAACATATTGGCCGAGATGGCATTATCTAGGCCGAGTTGTGAATCACCAAGGCCGAGATGTGTATCATCTAGGCCGAGATGTTACCTTTGCACTTGAGTGATCTTGTCTTGGAGTGGTATGACCTAGACCGAGGTGTGGCACATCTAGGCCAAGGTGTGGCACAGCTTAGTCAAGTGTTGTCCTTCCTAGCCGAGGTCATTGTCACCTTAGTTGCCGAAGCCTTGTCCTTAGCCGATGTCACCCCTTGCCGGAGTGCTTTGTCGAGTAGCTTGCTAGATACGCTTTGTCATAGTCTTGTCTTGTCAATCTATCACTTTTTTGAAGAGAACCAACCAGCCGTTGCCACGTGTCCGAGCTGAGAGCTAAGTCAACCGGCAGAGAGAGAAACCCATCTTTTGTTGTATACTTGTTTTGAAGAGGAGAGAGGAGCTCTAGGAGAGGAAGAAGAGTTCTTGAGAGAGAGTGGATTTCTAAGCTTGATTTCTAGAGATCGAACCGTTAGATCCGCGTTCTAAGGTTAGATTCTTAATTTGCTCTCATCGTTCTTTATGCTTATGATATTGCATTGCATGATTGAATATGATTTGTAAGCCATGCATTGCTTTGAAGTTCGGTTTTAGAAAGAGAAAATAGCATTCATGTGTTCTTCAAGAAAAGTAACGTTTTGATCTGAAAGTTCATGCCAAGATTCATGTTTTTGTGTTTGTTTTCATATGATTTTCAAGTATGGGTACCCAGGTCCATGTTTTCGAACTCATAGCATGAAATCCCAAATTTTTGTAATAAAGAAGTTAGGATTTTGGCATTCATGTTCTTCATGTTCTTCATGCTCATGTTCTTCCTATTCTTCACGGGTGGAAACCCGGATCTCCAGACCTCACTTCCCGAAGTGTAGTCGCCGAGATCACTCTTACCTAGACCTCACACTTAGGCCAAGCATCGTATCTCACCTTGGCCTACCTTGCATGATCACTTACGCCTTTAGTGTCTTGTGCGCACCTCGGCATGCAGCCGCACGCTGAAGCCTAGGTAGCCACACCTCGGCCAGGAGGTGTGGGACCTCAGCAAAGACCTGGTTGGTACCCAGTATGTCTTCCTGACATGTAAAACAGTGTTTTGACTTCCAGCATGTTTTCCCGAGATCATTTGCATGCATGTGAGACCTGTTTTGAGAAGTGTATTCAGTATGCTTTGTCATGTGTTTGTAGGACCTGGACCTTTGCCTTGAACCCGACGTCCCAAGAATTAATGTGAGTGGTATTTTTAATAAAGTTATGTTCTTAAGATTTTGATGAATCTTTTCCTTGTTTTGATAAAAGTATTTGTTAAGCATGAATGATATCCCCATTTTATGTATCAAGTATAAGCTTTGTTTTGAATGGCAATGTATCAAGTAAGCTTTGTTTTGACGACGTTTTCAGAAAGTCCCTCGTGTTAGAGGACTCTAAACTTTCACAGCACCCTTGATTTGTACCCAAGTGTTAAAGGGCTACGGGCTCTTGTAGCATAGGTCCCTTGTGCTGGAGGACTCTAAACTTGCGCAGCACCCAAGTGTTAAAGGGGTGTTAGGGGACGTTAAGCCTATGTAACATAGTCCTTCCGTGCTAGGGGACTTTAAGCCTATGTAGCATAGTCCTTCCGTGCTAAGGGACTTTAAGCCTATGTAGCATAGTCCTTCCGTGCTAGGGGACTTTAAGCCTAGGTAGCACCGTCCTTTCGTGCTAGGGGACGTTAAGCCTAAGTAGCACCCTTGTTAAGATATCGGCCACCTACGGACTATGAACGGGTGTGCTCGATGCCGAGGTTATGCTTTTGTTTTGAAGGACCAAGGTTATGCCGAGGTTATGTTATAAGATTTCACGTATGTTAAGTAAGTAAGTTTTGTAAGATCAAGTTTGATGAACAAGATTTATCTCATGTTTTGTACAAGCTATGATATGCATGGTTTGACAAAGATATACATTATGTATTGTTTTAAAAAACTTCGGGAATCATTCATTTAACCCCTTTATTACTTATACCATTCACTGAGTATCCAAGCTCACCCTCCCTATGTATATATGTAGGTAACAAGCAACAAGTCGGCTACGCCGAGATGTGTGTTTTGTATGCATGTTATGTCGGCTGTAATGATGTCGGCAATCCTGAAGATTGTGTTCCATGATTTGTAGCTCAAGTCCGAAGATTATATTTCTTAACTTGCATTTCATGTATTTTGTTTATGTCGGCTTGTGAAAGCCCTTTGTAAGATGTAATATGTATTTTTGTACTTGGCTTTAATTGTGTTCAAGTTGTAAAGCTCTGTAAAGATGTATGCCATTTCATTTGACTTATGCACTGCTCTTATGGACTACTTGTATTTTAGATTATTGCTTCCGCACTTGTGAGCCCCTTATATCTATACTCTGATTGTGTGTGAACTTTGACAGTTGGCCTTCGGTAATCTCGGATTACTGGCCATCACGGCACCAAACTACTAGGGGCGGTTTAGGGTTGTAGCAATCTATTACCTGAGCAAGAAGATGCTGGAATATGAGACCCGCTACACTCCGCTGGAGAAGGCTTCTTTGGCCTTGGTATGGGCTACCAGGAAGTTGAGACACTACCTCTTCGCTTACTCCGTAATACTGGTTTCGAGATTAGATCCTATCAAATATCTCTTCGGGAAACCAGCACTTACGGGTAGGCTAGCTCGTTGGTTGCTTCTTCTCTCCGAATTTGATTTAAAGTACATGACGCGCAAGTCTGTGAAAGGGAGGGCAGTAGCGGAGTTCCTAGCCGATCACCCAGTGGACGGTGATGAAGCAGTAGAATATCTGTTACCAGATGAGGCCATTCTGCATGTTGAAGAAGAAACCTGGACCATGTACTTTGACGGAGCATCAAACCAATACAGGTATGCGATAGGGGTGTTGCTGATAGCACCCGATAATTCTCGCATACCCTTAGCCTTCAAGCTCCGGTTCAAGGTATCGAATAATGAAGCAGAATATGAGGCATGTATTGCTGGACTGGAAGTCGCCCTGGAACTAGGGGAAAAATGGTTGAATGTCATTGGGGATTCGAACCTTGTTGTATCTTAAGCTAAAGGAGATTGGAAATTTAAAGAAGAAAAGATAAAAAATTATCACCAGACCTTGGACGTTCTGATTCCTCGGTTTGAAAAATTGACCTTTTGGAGTCCGGATGCGTCCAATCATCGTTGAACATAAATTCACGTTGGCCTACGAGTTGATTGCTGCCATAGATGAGGTACAAGATCAGAATCCCTGGTATTACGATATCTGGAACTTCTTAGAAAATGAAGCTTATCTACTAGGAGCAAATGCCAAAGATAAGAGGGCAATTCGAAGAATGGTTGTTCAGTTCATCATCTGCGGGGGTAAATTGTACAAGCGGGGTCATCTAGGAATGTACAAGTTGTGTGCCAATGAAGAAAAGTCGAAGCGCCTGATAGAGGCCATCCATGGAGGAGAGTGCGGAGCGCATATGAGTGGGTGATGCTAGCCTGGAAGATTCTCAGATAGGGTTACTACTGGTCAACCATGGAGGAGGATTGTATTGGCTTTGTTCAGCGATGTCACAAATGCCAGATCCATGCAAACCGCATGAACATTCTGCCGTTGAAGCTGTACAACATGATTTCGCCATGGCCATTTTTAGTCTGGGGGATCGATGTGATTGGAGCAGTTACTCCGAAGGGGTCGAATGGGCATGAGTATATCCTGGTGGCGATAGACTACTTCACAAAGTGGGTCGAGGCCAAATCCTATGCAGTACTGAAGGCGTCGCATGTTGCTAAGTTCATCAGGAACAACATTATCTGTCGCTATGGGGTCCCGAATGAGATTATTTCGGATAATGGTTCCCACTTTAAGAAGGAGATGATTGACTTGTTGGAGAAATACAACGTGACTTTTCATAAGTCATCCATATATCGGCCGCAAACCAACATAGCTATTGAGGCCGCCAACAAGAACATCAAGCACATTCTGCAGAAGATGATGGAAACCTACAGGGACTGGCCAGATAAGCTGCCATTTGCTCTTTAGGGCTACTGGACATCAATTTGAACTTCTACTGGGGCAACTCTGTATTCCTTGGTCTATGAGATGGAGGATGTTCTGCCTATTGAAGTTGAGGTTCCGTCATTACGGGTTATGGCTGAGTGCCAGATTGCTGAGGCAGATTGGCAGCAGAGCAGATTCGAAGAACTCATACTGTTTGACGAGAGAAGGCTGAAAGCATTATATCACGTCCAGGGTTATCAACGAAAAATTGCCAGGGCTTTCAACAAGAAGGTTAAGCCCAGGAATTTGAAGGAAGGAGATCTAGTTCTCAAAGACAACCGAGCTCCCATCCATGACCCTAGGGGCAAGTTCAGACCTAATTGAACTAGCCCTTACATCATCAAGTCAATCTAGTCCGGTGGAGCTGTCATTATGATGGATTTAGATGGCCTTAAGTTCTCCCAACCGATCAACTTGGACAAGTTGAAGAAATACTATCCCTGAGAGGCTCGCTAGGCCGAAAACCCAAAAGGGCGACCTAGGCAAAAGTTAGAGCATGAAAAATTTGAAATAATAAAAACTGAGCTCGCAAGGTTGAAAACCCAGAAAGGGCAGCCTTGGAAAAAGTTAGAGCGCAAAAAGAGAGCGTTAATACACGAGTGAACCAGAACTGAACTACGTAAGGCTTGATTCCCATCTTTGAGATACGTAGGCAACTTCATTCTGAAGTCCAGCCATAAACACTTCCAAATCAACTTTGTCCATGTGATCATGTTGGTCATCTTGAGCTTGGTTGTGATCTCCAGTGCAGTGCTATTCAGGCTAGGAGCAACTTGGGATTCGGGGTTGTACATCTTAGTGATAGATCTCGGGTGTGTCCAGTTGTAATACATATCGAAAATGGTTTTGAAAAGTTTTAATAAAAGTTGATTTTGTTCAAATTAATCTTTTTACAACTTAGACCATTTTTGGACCATAACAGAAAATTTTCAGTACCCACAACCTTTAATTACATTGATTTTAGTACAGAGTTCTCCTACTCTTGAATACAAATTGAAGTTTCTTTTATTACATTCATAAAGAAAACTTGAAAGTATTGATAAAGCAATAAACTCAGGGCATGGATAAGTCAGGTGTTCCTGCGCCCCCTCCCAGAGCTCGTAGAAGCCTCGAATGCCAAAGAAGGTCGAGTATGTGCCTCTTCATCGAGCCAAGCTATGCACTCGTCAGAAAGGGTACAACTGAAAGTGGGAGCGGGGGCTAGAAGTTCTCTCGTCCTCCATGCTGTGGCATATCGAGCTAAATGTGAGCCTTTGATCAGATATGAAGCTGGGTATTCCACTCCCTCTTTCAGCAAGTCTGATTATGCCCGAATTGACGCCAAAATTTGAATGGGAAGTAGAAGACACAGTGTGTCAGGCCAACCAATTGAATGCCCGGTTGGCGAGACATGCTATCCCAGAGCTCGTAGAAGCCTCGAATGCCAAAGAAGGTCGAGTATGTGCCTCTTCATCGAGCCAAGCTATGCACTCGTCAGAAAGGGTACAACTGAAAGTGGGAGCGGGGGCTAGAAGTTCTCTCGTCCTCCATGCTGTGGCATATCGAGCTAAATGTGAGCCTTTGATCAGATATGAAGCTGGGTATTCCACTCCCTCTTTCGGCAAGTCTGATTATGCCCGAATTGACGCCGAAATCTGAATGGGAAGTAGAAGACACAGTGTGTCAGGCCAACCAATTGAATGCCCGGTTGGCGAGACATGCTATAACTCATTGCTAGCAGATTAACCCAAGGGCAGCACCAAGCAATGTTGATAGCCGATAGGCTACACATCGATTCGCACCACCATCCCTCGTCTGGGGCATCAACTAGTCGTTGCTGAAAGAAATAGTCGCGTGCTGAATATGCAGAGCATGAGTCCACCACTCTCAACTTGTCCATCAACCATATCTAGGGAGGGATGAAAAATAAGAGAGAATGAAGAATAGAGAGGTGTGCGTGGAGAGAAAAGAGAGGAAGGGTTTTGAGAGAAAAATCGAGCCTAAGGGTCGAGTGATGTGAGAAATACACATGTAAATAGGGTGGGAAACATTACCTACAGCAGTAGTGGACTCCCCGCGAATCTAGTCATCTCCCAGCGATAGAAGACATCCAAACCCATCAGAGTCTCAACTAGTGTCATGGCAATACAGCTCTTGTCCTCCTTCAAACCTTCGACAACCTCAATCAAATGGACGCTAGACCCTTCGGAGCCTGGGGCAAGCAAGAAATGAGACAACATACACAAGCAGAGGGCGTGTCGTCGAAAACTTTGCCAAAGATGGTCGCCACGGTCACTGGCATCAGAAAATCGATGAATCAAGCTCGGAATATCCAGTTCTCTATCGCGAATCAAAGACCGAGCGTCATGCAAAGTAAGCCCGCACATCCGTTCTAAGGCATGGATGTGGCCAAAGTGGAACTGGGGCAAGATCTCTTCATCGCGCTTAAATTCCATTAGAGCTTCAAAATCTTCAAAAGTGGGACATATCTCTTGTCCGCCAAAGCTAAAAACATGAGTTACCGGATTCCAACACCTAGTCGCGGCATGGAGGAATGGAAAACGCAATGGGGTGCGGCTCAACGTGAATAGTGCATTTATTCTGAAACCTCATAAATTTAACGTTTCCGAGCCATCCAAGTTTGCAATCCAATTTGTGAGGTTTTGGGCAAGAAATGCTTCCATTTGGAGCAAAAATGGAGTTGGAATGAGGAACCCACGAAGTTGGAACCTTTATAGAAGATAGAGCATTGAGTGGAAGACAGATGGCAAAAATTTGGAGATTCGCAGAATCAATGGGGTGCGGCTCAACGTGAATAGTGCATTTATTCTGAAACCTCATAAATTTAACGTTTCCGAGCCATCCAAGTTTGCAATCCAATTTGTGAGGTTTTGGGCAAGAAATGCTTCCATTTGGAGCAAAAATGGAGTTGGAATGAGGAACCCACGAAGCTGGAACCTTTATAGAAGATAGAGCATTGAGTGGAAGACAGATGGCAAAAATTTGGAGATTCACAGAATTATTGGCCGGCCGGCCAGTTCAAGTAGCCGACCGACCACCTTAACTGGCCGGCCGGCCACTTAGGTGGTCCACAGAAGCCCAAAGTGGCTGGCAGCCATTGTTTGTACCTAGCAGGTTTGTCTTGATCTGTCGGTGTGCTAGGAGTGCTGAAAATCTATGTTTTGTTCCACTCTGGATGCGTTCTGCTGTGTTTTTGTCGACTTATGCTCAAGTTTGTCGCTTTTGTTTATCGAGTTGTTGAACTTTGTTTATCGAGTTGTTAAGTTTTGCTTATCGATTTGTTGAATTTTGCTTATCGAGTTGTTATAATTTGTTTATCGAGTCGTTGTCTTGCTTATTGAGTTGTTCTTTAAGTTGTTTTGTTTTGCTTGTTGTGTCGGTTCACTACCTGACTTTGCAATAAACAAATGTTCAATTTCCATCAATCTCATTTTTGTGCAAAGTGATGCGATGCGATGCTTAAAATGTAAAATGCAACACCTTTTGAACAAAAAAAGTTATTTTCCTTCCATCATGGTTTCTCTTTACAAAAGACAATAAGTTTTAAAGAAAATAAAACTGCCTAAGGCTGTACAACAATGTGTAAAAACTAAAGCAAAAAGAGAAATAAAGCAAAAAGAAAAAGCGTCTGAATCGGTGCCATCCAACTCAAGACTGAGAGGCCCCCTTCACCCTCTTCCTCGACTGAGAGGACTCTGGAGCATCGTCGCCATCAGCACCGCTGTCTGAACCAGAGCCATCCCCCCTCTCATCCTCGGAGCCCTCCTGGGTTGACTCTGACTGAGGACTCGTTGCCTCCTCGTCCTCATTGAGCTCGTCATCATCACCACGTCTGGTAGGCCTCTGATGTCTCCCTCGGCTATGTGCTGTTGGAGGTGGTATTGAAGGTCCTGCCGCCACTCCTGCTGGGGCACCTGATGGAGCTGACGTCTCGAAAGGGATCTGGAAAAGGGGAGTATATCAGAAGGTATTAATTGCGATATATAGCAGATACAGTATATTTGAAGCAAGAGATGATGTGCTGTGAGCAGTAAGTGATTGCAGTGTGTGTATGCTGTGAGCAGTGTATGGGAGCAGTGGATTAATGCAAAATTTTATTGCAAAGTATCAGATCAGCGTAGTAAGGAACTGTGTAAAGGTTAATGCATTAGCAGAGAATTTCATAACATGAAATGCAAGTGGAAGAAAGATTACCGGGATCCTATAGAGGCTGAGTAGGTCTAAGCTCGTCTGCATCATCTCGGTCAAGGAAGCTACTAAGTCAAGAGCCTGTCCTGTGCACTCAATAGGTGCCTGCAAGTGCATTGAGAGATTAGCATTCCACAAAGAATAATTGAAATGAAGTAAATATGAAGAATGTAAAGTTTGGTACTTACCGGGGTTCGACCTCAAACTCAAGCAAGCGCGCGCCCGGCTGGTGCAGGCTTGATGGGGATCTGGCAAGTCTCCCCAGAACGTCTCTGGTAAGTCAATGATGTAGGCAAGTCTGGCCATCCGGCACTCTGTCTGGTGGTGGGCATCTCCCCAGCTTTGCCTCTTTGTGCTCGAGACCTGCTCATCGATAGGGTACCCGCAGCTCTAGCCCTGCTCGACGAAGCAGTAACAGCTGTCCTCCATGTAGGAGCACGAGCACCTGCTGACGGAGGCATGAGGTATGCCTCGATGTAAGCTGTGTAGTCCCCCTCCCCCTATGAATCGATCTGCATCTACGCCCTGCATAACATCAGTGAGCTTCTGAGGGGAGATACTCTCTGTGCTCCGCATGAAGGGTGGAGGTGGCAAGGGGATTGACTGTAACTGCAAGCCTAATGTCTGGCGCCTGAAGCACTCTCCAAGAAACCAAGCTCGGCCCACCGGTCCCTCGAACAAGATTCAGAATTGGGAGGCACCTCGGGCTCCAGCGAAATGGAATCGGGCAAACTCTGGCATCACCTCCCAGGGCTGCCATGTAATCTGCAGACAGCAAGTGCATTAGTTTCCAGTAGATATGCAAAGTAAAGTAAAGCTGAAAAAGAAGAAAAACTGTGAGTTTTGAAATTACCTCTGCTGGCCTCACTATGTCGAAGTAATGGCGTAGGTAGGAAAGAGTCTCCCGGCCCCTCGGTTGGCACCGGCTGTCATAGCGACGTGAATAAGGTACCTTAGGAGGTGTCTCGACCTCTAGCTCAGATGTAAGCACTGAGAAATAGGCGTATACCCATAGCTATGAAAAACAGGAGGATGGCAGTAAGAATACAGAATACACATAATGTAGAAAGCAGAATATGGTACAGTGTGCAGAAAGTACACATGTAGAACAGAAATGAGACTGTGTGCAGTGTGCAGCATGTGCAGAAAGTGCAAAGTAGAAAGCACATCAGGAATGTAAAGCTAAAATGTAAAGCATACCTACCAGGCTCTCTAGTAGCCGCCTACTCTGTTGCCGCTCTTGCGGGAGGTCGAGCTCATATAGTAATAAAGAGTGGCGAGGGCGGCACATCCCCAATCATAGTGTCGCCCCTGGGATAGGTCCACTAAGGCGCTCAACAAATACAACCCCACAGTGTTCGACTTGTCGGTGAACAGAGTTGTGCCGAAGAGGAACATGAGAAAACCACAAGCATATTGCTCTGTCTCCGCGATCGTCGTAGGCTCTCTCCCTCTGAAGTAGTCGGCAAACCAAGTATACCGAATGGAGCCTGATGCGCAATAGATAGGTGGATGTACTCCCAATAGCTAGGTCCAAGCTGCCTCCCACTCATCCATATCGGCATCATATGGGATCGACTGGCATCTAACCTCAAGGCCTGTCAACATCGCGAAGTCGTACGGGGTCATAGTCATATCCCCCGTGGTAGAGAAATGGAAGGAGTTGGTGGTGTCCCACCATCTCTCTACCACTGTGGCCAAGATAGTCCTACGCGCAAAGAGATGCGAGAGCCCCATACAGAACAGGCCAAACCCCACCTCGTCTATTATCTGCTAGACCCCGCCAGGGAGCTCCAGGTACCACTCCCTTGCCGCTGTGGCCTCGTACCCGCGGGTGAAGCGGGAGTCAACCTGCATGGATGAGCAGAGATACAGTGTGTGTGTGTGTTCAAAATGAGTAGGAATACAGTGTGCAGTATGTGTGTTCAGAATGGGCAGAAATACAGTGTGTAAAAGTGTTCAGAATGAGCAGGGTTACAGTAGGTGCATGTGTTCAGAATGAGTAGATCAAATACAGTGCAAAAAGTGCGAGCCTAGGCAAGAAATGTAACGTACATCGCAGAAAATGTAAAAGTGCAGTGTATACCTCTAGGGCATCATGGGTTAAATGGGACTCTGGCTCCCATAGCAGGAGATCTACGGGTGCATGCAGCATAAATTCGATAAAGTGACGCGCCGTGCTCGGTGGTAGCACGTGTACCTCTGGGTGGTATACCGTTGGATCAAATGGCCGGACTCGGGGTGGCAACGGGACATGCTCTGGCTCTCCATCCATCCCCGAAGGATCCCCGCCGTGTGGTACGTCATCTGCCATTTGAAAAGAGGGTGAAAGATAGACAAAAATGAGTAAAATGGATGAAAATGCAAAAAGTCAACTCTCGGGAAGAGAAAAAGTAAAAAAAGTGAAAGCCCAGGAAGAGGGCGCAAAACTCAAGTCAAAGTTGGGGGAAACAAACCTCGAATGGTGGAAATGGAGGAAAAGGCTCCTAAAACAACTTTTGTTCAGTTCAAAACGAAGAGAATCACAAATTTTTCGTGAATCAACTTTGCGGGGACGTTGGAATACGTATATAAAGTGTGGATCTGAGAAGGAAAAAGGTTTAGAGGATGAGAAGAGTGTATTTCGGCAATGGGTGTGTGAGGAAAAGTGTTTGGGGTTTGAGTTTATAAAGACCCGTGTGCAAAAGGTCAAAACTGCCCCGATTTTCCTAAACTGGCCTGCCGGCCAGTTTCTGTCGCCAGCCGTCCACTCAAGTGGCCAGCAGTTGAGAAAAGTGGCCGGCAAGGTTGAAAAGTGGCCGGTAGGTGCCCAATGTTCTCTCTGAGTGTTTTCAGATTGCTATGTGTCCTTGGTTTCCAAGAAATGCAAGGAATTCTCGAAGTTGGATTCGAAATGCTTTCGCGGAAGTCAGAATTGTGTTCTTTATACGCGATGATCATCGCTCTTCAACACACATAAGGTGTATCCTCTTTTTTTTTTGACACAGTGTAACCCCTCCGACAGGTAAATTGGAGGTCACAACTAAATCAGTCCTGTCAAGACACGCATTTCTTCATTGAGCATATTACATCGAACTTGCATTGTTATGCACGTCTCACTTGCATTGTTATGCACCTTTTCATTTGGCCTTTCACTTGCATTGTTATGCTCGTCCACTTGCATTGTTATGCACCTTTTCACTTGCATTGTTATGCACGCTCCCACTTGTATTGTTATGCACCTTTTCACTTGCATTGTTATGCACCGTTTCACTTGCATTGTTATGCACGTCTCTCATGCATTGTTATGCACCTTTTCATTTGCGCATTGTATATGCACGCGTTTATCTTGTATTGAATTTATACCTTGATGTAACGTTAAACATGTGTTTCTACTATATTGTACCTGTCAAGTTTCTCTGTGTGCAGGCACGATATTGTATATACGGTTCATTTGAAGCTGGCACAACTAGACAATGTTGTATGTGTTTCGGTCAGAGGAGCTCCAGGTAGATCATTCCTGCCCTCCCGAACTCTCTTGGTTTGTTTCGAAACATTGGGACGAGTGCCCGATGTTCGGACCACAGCCCTCTCTCCTCTCGCGTTTGACATACGTTTGGATGCCTTTCTCCTCTCGCGTTTGACACGCGTTTGGATGCCCTTCTCTCTCTCGCGTTTAACACGCGTTTAGATGTCCTTCTCCTTTCGCATTTGATACGCTAAGAAGTGTTTCATTTGAGACTTTGGGTGTTCTTGAGAGCCACTTTTAGTCTTTCTTGCATGAGCTGTAGTTAAAATTGCATATAATTTTCTTATATCCTTTCTGCATGAAATGTAGTTCAGTTTGTAGTTCTCACGTGTGGCGTGTTTACTTACTTACTTATGTACAAGTTTGCTGGATCATTTCTTTGCATAACATTTGCATCTAGATGTTTCATTGCAGCCTCCTTTGTATAATCATAAGTTATGTTCTGCATTGTGCATGTCATTTGCATTTTGCCCATGCCTACGAGCGCTTCTTTTTTGTTATCTTGCCTATTTTGTCTAAGTCTTCAACCTTGTCAAAAATGGGTCGTCTCTGGACTTTGACATTCACTCCCGTCATTTCATTACTTCCGAGTTCTGTCAAAGAGGGGTAACTGTAGACATCCCATTTTTGACCGGCCTTAAGACTCAGACGTCATCATTGGTGCACGCGATGATTGCGCATGTTTGTGCTTGTTTCGAGCGCTCGAAGGTCTCGGCTGAGTGCCTTGTCTTTGAGCCTCTTAACACTTTGTGTTTTGGCCTTGGTTTTTGGGCCAAACCTCGTTGTCCCTTTGCTTGAGGGGGGAAGGGCTGTCGGCCACTTTTGGCATCTGTCGACCACTTTCCTCCCTTGTGGTCGGCCGGCTAACTGGCCGGCAATCACTTTTTCTCCTTTTTAGATATTTTCAGATCTTTTGAGCCAGCTGTGGCTCATTGAACTCATCCTTCATACACGTGTATGGAGGGATGGAACAAGCTTTTTGGCTTGTTTGCTCTATATAAGGGGAGCTCCCTCCCCCTAATTGAGGGTTCAGAATTTTTAGAGCTAAAAATCCCTCTCTATTTAGAATTCTCCATCTCTCTCTATATTTGTGCTATATTGAGTCTAAAAGTGAGTTTTCTTCACACTTTTGCACTAAGACACCTAGTTAAGCACCTTCACTTTGGAGCTGAAGTCCATTGGAGCTTGTTTTGAGTCCTAGCATTGGTTTTGGTCCAAAATTGTTGTTGAAGTTGTTGTCTTGCCATTATTCTTCAAGGGTAAGCATATACTCCTTTTATAGCTTTGTTTTGATTAAATGTTATACCACCATTGCATGCTACTTTGAGGCTGTTTTTTAGCCTCTCAATAACTCTGATTTTAAGGCTTTATAATGTTGGTTTGAGCCTTGTGTGGTTAGGGGGTGGTTCCCTCTTTTTACTCTTTGGCTTGTTAAGTCTCTTGAGCCAACTCTCTAAGCTTTTGAATCTCCCCTTGCTTGGCCTTTTTACCACTAAAACTTAGAGGAATTTCAGTGGTAAAAAGTTGCTCTTGTGGTCCAAAATAGGAGGGGGTGGCCCTCTTCTCCTTTTGTTTTACTTGCATGCCTTGTTGGCCTCATACTTGAGCATGCCTTTCTACTTCTTTATGGCTTAGTTCAAGCATGTTTTGGTGTTATTTTTGACATGCCTTAGCTTTGATTTTGGTTGGTGGGGTCACCTCTTTTGGTTTTTGTACTTGTAGTGTAATCCTACTTGTAGGCCTAACGTGCATCATGCTTTATGCCTCTAATCCTAGCTGTGTGTAGCTCTATCTCAACATGTATTTGCTATTATTTTAGCATGCCTTAGCTCTGTTTTGAGTGGTCTTGGCCAGTGAGACTTGTTATGCATGGTTGTAGTGTAAAGGCCTTGACTAGCTTTGAGTTTCAAAGCCTCTTGCATGCTTTGCTTGTGATGATTGCACGCCTTAGCCTCATTTTTTCACATGAATTTAGTGCATATGGTGTAGTCACACTCTCATATATTCCACTCCTTCATAGCTTTTGTGAGTTGTGCCTTATGCCTTGTTTATGAGCCAATACGTATGCATGTTTGTCTAAGCTTTTGGGCCACCATTTCAGCATGTTTTGGCCTTTATTTTGGCATGGTTGAGCTCTGTCCAGAGCTGGTTTGGTTGTTTAGGCTATGTATTGCATGCCTCTTGTGTAGTGCCCTTTACTAACCTTGTGCTTTAAGCCTTCTAGCATGCCTTATTTGTGATGTTTATGTGATATGGCATCATTTAACACATAATTTCAGAGCATATAGCCTTGTTATACTCTCATGAATATCACCCTTTAATTGTGTTTAAGAGTTGTGCCTCATGCCTTGTTGATGAGTCAATGCATAGACATTATTATCTTGCCTTTCATACTATCATTTCAGAGCACTTTGGCCACTGTTTTGGCATCTTGAGGTCTATTTAGGGCTGGTTTAGTCCATTGAGCAATGTATTGCATAGCCCTAATGTTCTGTACTTCATTAGCTTTAATGCCTAGGTCTTCTAGCATGTCATGCATGTGTTGTTTATGTGTTAGATTCTTGTTTTTAGCATGCCACTTTAACATTGAAAGATGAGCATGTTGTTTACATTACATTGTGTTTGGATCGGACGTTAATCCAAACACGAAGAATGTGGCACGTTTCATACTCAAAATGATGAAACATGTTGCATTTCTTGGTCGCCAACCCTCTTGATCATGCATGATAGAGGTGGAGGCTCTTATGTGTTGTTTGCGCATTCACTAACATTGTGCAAGCTTGGCTCTTTGGCCATCGTGCATTGAGATGTGTGATTAGTGCTTGAGATTCGAGTACTACGCTTTTTTGAGCTTGAGAAATGATAAGGAGAGTAGTTGCACACACATTTCCTTGTAAATGCATTGTTGTGCCTTTGTTGATCTCTGTTGCAGCAAAGTTGGGATTCTGGAAAGGGAAGTGGCCGGCCGGCCACTTGCACTAGCCTGCTGACCACTTGAAGTGGCCGGCTCGACCAGTTGAGGTAGCCTACCGACTAATTGAAGTGGCCGGCCGGCCACTGCAGCAAAATTTTCCAAAATGCTCCTGTTTTGAAGTAGATGCAACCTGAAAGTGTGTTCGATGCTCTGAGGTCACCGCGAGTGCAAACAGAGACAATCATGGCAAAGTAATGCATTTCCGGCGAAACAAACCGAGCATGCATGTTTCCTTCCCCTCGAGGCCATTTTGACTGCTTTTCTTAGTTAGTTAATTTCTGGTTTTCTATAATTAATTAGTCAATGTGTTTAGCTAATTCAATTCATCTTTGTAATATTCTAAATTAGCTTAACATAGCTAGTTTTCAATTTGGCTTGTAATTAATTAGCTAAGTTAGTTAATCAGTTGTTTTGTAATAAGTAGCTTAGCTTAGCTTATTCATTCGGCCCTCCTGCGAGAGGGAAAATGTTGTAATAAGTGTGCGTGTGTGTGTGAATGTCTTCCAACCCCACTTCTTTTCTCCTTTTTACTTAACCGCTTACGACGGTTAGGTTTAGAGTCATTTTCGTTTAGCATCCTCATGCTTGCATGCGTGCATCATTCATTTGTCTTGCATACACCGGGCTCGATGTATCATTCAAACTACATTGTATTTCAATACACTTACTTGAATATGTGTTTCAAAGCATGTTATCAAGTGTTGCATTCATATGCCATCTTAGATAGCCGAGCCTATTTTAGTTGCATTTTGCATGTGTTGCATTAGGTATTTTAACATAGTTAGGATCATGCATTGTTTCTAACTAGTTTTCTGTTTTGGCTCGGAGTACACTGTAAGTGTTTACGCTTTAGCATCCTTGCATGTGTGTAAGTGATTTCCATGATAGCATGCTTGCCATGAGGCTATTTGCTTAAGTGATTAACTGCATGAATGCCCGTGGATGAAGGCTTCATTATTTGAATTGAAACAATTCATCAAAATGTGAGTTTTAAGCCCACTTGAGGGTGGCAAATCATGTTGTTTCAAGCCCACCTTGTTTGTTGGCAAATCTGCGTTTTAGCCTACTTCGAGTAGCATCTTCAAACCATTTTCAAAAAATAAATATGAGATGTTTTGTTCCAAATCAAGCGAATTAATCTATACTTGTGTGTTGTGCGCATCGCATAGTATGTTAGCTAATAATCAAATAAGAACACATGTGTTTTCAAAACAACATATCATGATTAATAGAGGCCGATCCTTTGATCGGGCGAGCGGGGGTGCTCATTTCAGGACCTTTGCCTCTCGTACCCAAGTTCCCGAGCCAAGGCAACTTTGGTGATGACGGACACGTTGCCTTAGACACGAGTCAGGGTTTCCTAAATTTTCCCAAAAAAACAAAATATTTACGTGGCAACTCTGAAATCTGCAAAGCAGTCCATGTTTGGCGCTTTTTGATAAAATCGATTTTCCAAAACGATTTGTCAGATTTGGACTTTTTGGTGATTTATTGTCTTACATTGCATTTTGTGAGATTAGATTCAGAACCATGACAGGAATCTGAACTGTAGTAGGTAAAACCCAAATCCGCACCCTCTCCGAAAGGGGGCGCGTGGAGGAAGTTCGGGTGGTCTACACAAAGCTATCAGTGGCCCAAAATGAAGAAGAAATATGTAGAATATGTGTCCAAGTGTCCAAGTGTTAGCAAGTTAAAGCTGAACATCAAAAATCGGGCGGTCTACTACAACCTCTCCCTATTCCTGAATGGAAGTGGGAGCATGTTACTATGGACTTTGTTGTTTGGTCTCCCTCGCACTTCCCGAGGTATGGACTCTATCTGGGTTGTAGTTGATAGACTGACTAAATCTGCACATTTTCTACATGTTAAAACTACATTTGATGCTTATAGAGTGGCTACTATTTATGTTGACGAGATTGTTCGTTTACATGGAGTCCTGGTATCTATTGTGTTGGATAGAGATTCAAAATTTGTGTCTAGATTGTGGAAAAGTTTGCAGAAAGCTATGGGAACAGAATTGAGATTCAGTACTGCATTTTATCCGCAAACAGATGGGCAATCAGAACGAACCATACAGACCTTAGAAGACATGCTTAGAATGTGTGCTTTATATTTTCAAGGGAGTTGGGAAGATTATTTACCACTAGCAGAATTTATGTACAATAACAGCTTCCACGCCAGCATCGGTATGGCACCATACGAGGCTTTGTATGGTAGGTGTAGGTCACTAATTTGTTGGACAGAAGTCGGGGATAGGGCTTTACTTGGGCCTGAAATTGTGCGAGACACTTCTGAGAAGATTAAAGTTATCGGCAAAGGCTCAAGATGGCTCAGAGTCGACAAAAGAACTATGCAGATGTTCGAGAAGACCTCTTGAAGTACGAGGTCGGTGATCATGTGTTTATTCGTGTGACGCTGATGAAGGGCCAAGTAAGATTTGGCAAGAAAGGTAAATTGTTGCCCTGTTACATTGGGCTGTTTCAAATTCTAGAAAGGCTTGGCCCAGTTGCTTATCAAGTCGCTTTACCACCGGGATTCGAACAAATGCACAATGCATTCCATGTATCAATGTTGAGGGTTATCTTCGAGATCCGCTTCATGTAATTGATTATCACCGGATAGCTCTTGATGAAAATATGGAATATGCAGAATGACCGGAACGAATCATTGACTGGCAAGGTGAAACAATTGAGAAGTAAGTCCATCCCGATGGTGAAAGTGGAATGGAAAGAACACTATGGACTGACGAGCTACATGGGAGAAAGGGGATGAAATGCGACTAAGCTATCCACATTTGTTTCCCGACAAAGATAAAAATAAGTTTGGAGGACAACTTCCTAAAGGAGGGAAGACTGTGATAACCCTGTTCCATATCATGCTAATTATCTTAATTATGATTGTGATTATGTGTTTAATATGATTTTGAGTGCCAATTGTATGATTATATGTGGTTTTGAATTATATTCAGTTCACCATAGGAAAATCTGTCTGATTTTCTGCTTTAGAATTTAAATTGAAGGCCTTATCGGCCACAAAAACTAAAATTGACTACACCATTCTGATTGGCATAATTTTTAGAGCCTATGGTGAAATTTAATTAGAAATTGATTTGGATCAAAATAATTAGATTCAGAACGATTAATTAAACTCTATTATTTAACCTTAATCAATTTGATTAAGAGAGCCTATATAAGGGCCTTATTACACTTAAGCTCTTCATTTGGTGAACTCAAAAATCCAGTTATACACTCTAGAGTGAGAGAGGGGCCGATTCTAGAAGAGAGAAAGAGGGAGAATTGTGTATCTTGGCTCAAAGTTGTGAATTTGGAAGCTTAACTCCAAGAATTAGCTAGAAATTGGGAGCTTGGAACTCCAAGGTGAGTATGTGAGCATTGGTTCATAAATTGAGATTGTAATTTTGAGAATTTGAAGCTAGATTGTAAACAAAAGTGTGAATTAAGTTATATATATGAAGTTAGATTGTGCATGCATGCATAGAATTACCATGAATTGCCATGGATTGTATAATTTAGCTTGTAGTTTGTTAATTATGAAAAATTGAGTATTGAATCACACATGTAAGCATGGTTTTGATGAGTTTTGTGTGTGTGAGCATCACTTGAACCGTTTGGAATGGAATTGAAGTCAAAAAATTTGCATGCATGCGTGATGATGAAATATAGAATTAATATGAAGTTGAATACAAATGTTTTGGAACTATGAAGAGAATTCAATATGATTTTGGAAAAGGGACCATGAATTTGAGCAATTAGCCTCATATTTGTTGTTGATCTCATGTTATGTAATATGTTTCTATGTCTTTGTGTCCAAAACATGAGCCTTGCACCTTTGAATGTCAAGTTTGAAGATCAAACAGCTTGCTAGAAAACCCAGAATTCGGCATGTCCGCTCGAGCGTGAAATGCTAGTTCCCAGAACTTTTGCAGACTTTGATGGCCACTCAAGCGGGGAGATTCACGCTTGAGCACCAAGCCATGTAGTTTAACTTTCAACTCGAGCGTCCACAGTCACGCTCGAGCGTAAAAAGTGGGGCAACCAGTACTTTTGCAGACCATGGGGTCCGCTCGACGCGGGAGCCCTGTTTCAGAAACTTTGTAAAGATGTTTTGTGTTTCATTTTCCGTGCTCTTTCATTTCTAAGTACTCTTAGGCATACATTAAGCATTGTAAATGAGTTAAAAGAATAAGAAAAAGAAGCCTAAGAGGGATGTATGAATTAAGAACGGATTGAATCGTTTGTGATCCATTGTGTTCATGAAATGGTAGGGCCAAGCACGAGAGCAAAATCCACCGGCAGATCACTGTGAATAATATCTTAGTAGAGATATTTTGAAGTATGATATTTGTCCAATTGCTTATTTCTATATAAGTCTTGTAAGCTTGCTAATTTGAATTGTGGACAAATGTTTGTTACGCCATTAACGGTTGGGCCAAAGGGCCGTTGGATACAAATGATTGGGCCAAAGGCCGTTTGACATGAATGATTGGGCCAAAAGGCCGTTTAACATGAATGATTAGGCCAAAGGTCGTCGGATTAATGATTGGGCCAAAGGCCGTCGGACATGAATGAATTGGGCCCGAGGTCGTTCGATACGTCTGAACCTGTAGTCACTTGATACACTGGATAGAAACATAAATTGGGCCTAAGGCCGTCTGATGTATCTGTTTCGAATTCCATTCATGCACCTTCTTCAATTGATATTATTCACTGGGCTTTCGCTCACTCTCATTCATGTGATTGTAGGTGAGCAAGCAATATCCAAACCCAGCCCCAGTAAAGTAGGTGTGGAAATAGTCAAGTTTTGAGGAGTCAACCTACACGTCTCACGCACGAGACTTGTTTTCGCCCTTTTTTTCTTTTGTATATTTTTGTTATGTTGGCGAGAACTTTGGATTGCGGTTGTGTATAAGCTTTTGATTGGCTGACCACAACTTGAATGATCCTGTTGTGTAAAGCTTTATGTTAACTTTCTTTGATATGGGTTATTAATGAATATATGTGCAATGTTATAAATGTGCCATGTAAGCACGGCTCTATGGACAAAATTTTTAAGTTTGCTTCCGTTTTGGCCCCTTAACTCTGTTGATATATGGTTGAATTTGGTCAGAGGCCGTAGGTAACTCTTGGTTACTAGATCGGTTATGTCCTTAACCCATATGGGCTGGTTTGGGTCATGACATGTGGGGATAAACGACATATAATTAGCACACGTAGGTTGGGAGATAGAGTCGAAAATGTCTTAAAACTTAGTCAAAAAAGGGCATTTGGGCGGTTGAAAAATGCAAAACGGCCTTGAACCACTCTATAGATGTCATAGGTAGTTTCCTCGTGACAAATAGAACATGGTGGGGACAAGCGGCATGTAATTAGCACACATTAGGTTGGAGTTAAAGTTAAAAACGCCATAAGCTAAGTTGAAAAGGGCATTCGAGGGACTTCAGTGAGACAATTACGGGCTTTTCCATCAACAAGATCGTGAGTACGAGACAATGACTGAGTCTGGCCCACTAAGCTTGGAAAACTTCCTTTCTAGGAGCAATGGTTGCAATAAACCTGAGGATATGTGAATGGACCAAGTCAATTTTGTTTAACACTTACCATTGGATCTTGAAGTCGTTCATCAATCACCTGCTGATCAAAAAAAAAAAAAAAAGTCATCATCGTCACCATTAGGTGATAGTTTCGTAATCAAGAAAATTTTTAAGTGAAATTTTAAGCCAGAGTGATCAATCTAAACAATCGTCTTTCCATTATTTACTTTATTGTACCAAAAAGTGCCCAAATTTATTTTCAAAAGTGCATGATCAAATTTCAACTTCTTTTTTTTTAAAAAAAATAAAGTCCCCTCTCTTTTTTTCTTTTTTCTTTTTTTTGTAAATTTTTTTTTTAAAATTTCAATGTTTTAATTTCTTTCTTCTTCTTTTTTTTTTTTTTTTTTTTTCAAAAGTTTTGAGGAGTTTGGATTTTATTCCAAGGAATCAATCAAACAATCATTCTTAGCTAAATATCTTATAGATGAACCAGAATTGTATTCAAAATGGAAGACTTGGTCATCACTTCTTTGTTGCTAACATTTTTCCATAAAACTAAGATTTCTTCAAAGTTAGGGCCCAAAGATTTTACGTTGATGAAAAGAACTTTCCATAATTTCTGGTCCAAACCCAAACCTGTCCCTAAAAGTTTGGCCTATGACCGGCTGT
>NW_021027134.1:1060494-1086047 GCF_004153795.1 Camellia sinensis | reverse complement strand
GTTATGCACCCTTTCAGTTGCATTGTTATGCACTGTTCTTGTTGCATTGTTATGCACCTTTTCACTTGCATTGTTATGCACGCTCCAGTTGCATTGTTATTCACCTTTTCACTTGCATTGTTATGCACGCTCCAGTTGCATTGTTATTCACCTTTTCACTTGCATTGTTATGCACGCTCCAGTTGCATTGTTATTCACCTTTTCACTTGCATTGTTATGCACGCTCCAGTTGCATTGTTATTCACCTTTTCACTTGCATTGTTATGCACGCTCCAGTTGCATTGTTATTCACCTTTTCACTTGCATTGTTATGCACGCTCCAGTTGCATTGTTATTCACCTTTTCACTTGCATTGTTATGCACGCTCCAGTTGCATTGTTATTCACCTTTTCACTTGCATTGTTATGCACGCTCCAGTTGCATTGTTATTCACCTTTTCACTTGCATTGTTATGCACGCTCCAGTTGCATTGTTATGCACCTTTTCACTTGCATTGTTATGCACCGTTTCACTTGCATTGTTATGCACGTCTCTCATGCATTGTTATGCACCTTTTCATTTGCGCATTGTATATGCACGCGTTTATCTCGTATTGAAATTATACCTTGATGTAACGTTAAACATGTGTTTCTACTATATTGTACCTGTCAAAGTTTCTCTGTGTGCAGGCACGATATTGTATATACGGTTCATTTGAAGCTGGCACAACTAGACAATGTTGTATGTGTTTCGGTCAGAGGAGCTCCAGGTAAGATCATTCCTGCCCTCCCGAACTCTCTTGGTTTGTTTCGAAACATTGGGACGAGTGCCCGATGTTCGGACCACAGCCCTCTCTCCTCTCGCGTTTGACATACGTTTGGATGCCTTTCTCCTCTCGCGTTTGACACGCGTTTGGATGCCCTTCTCCTCTCGCGTTTAACACGCGTTTAGATGTCCTTCTCCTTTCGCATTTGATACGCTAAGAAGTGTTTCATTTGAGACTTTGGGTGTTCTTGAGAGCCACTTTTAGTCTTTCTTGCGTGAGCTGTAGTTAAGATTGCATATAATTTTCTTATATCCTTTCTGCATGAAATGTAGTTCAGTTTGTAGTTCTCACGTGTGGCGTGTTTACTTACTTACTTATGTACAAGTTTGCTGGATCATTTCTTTGCATAACATTTGCATCTAGATGTTTCATTGCAGCCCTCTTTGTATAATCATAAGTTATGTTCTGCATTGTGCATGTCATTTGCATTTTGCCCATGCCTACGAGCGCTTCTTTTTTGTTATCTTGCCTATTTGTCTAAGTCTTCAACCTTGTCAAAAATGGGTCGTCTCTGGACTTTGACATTCACTCCCGTCATTTCATTACTTCCGAGTTCTGTCAAAGAGGGGTAACTGTAGACATCCCATTTTTGACCGGCCTTAAGACTCAGACGTCATCATTGGTGCACGCGATGATTGCGCATGTTTGTGCTTGTTTCGAGCGCTCGAAGGTCTCGGCTGAGTGCCTTGTCTTTGAGCCTCTTAACACTTTGTGTTTTGGCCTTGGTTTTTGGGCCAAACCTCGTTGTCCCTTTGCTTGAGGGAGGGGAAGGGCTGTCGGCCACTTTTGGCATCTGCCGACCACTTTCCTCCCTTGTGGTCGGCCGGCTAACTGGCCGGCAATCACTTTTTCTCCTTTTTAGATATTTTCAGATCTTTTGAGCCAGCTGTGGCTCATTGAACTCATCCTTCATACACGTGTATGGAGGGATGGAACAAGCTTTTTGGCTTGTTTGCTCTATATAAGGGGAGCTCCCTCCCCCTAATTGAGGGTTCAGAATTTTTAGAGCTAAAATATCCCTCTCTATTTAGAATTCTCCATCTCTCTCTATATTTGTGCTATATTGAGTCTAAAAGTGAGTTTTCTTCACACTTTTGCACTAAGACACCTAGTTAAGCACCTTCACTTTGGAGCTGAAGTCCATTGGAGCTTGTTTTGAGGTCCTAGCATTGGTTTTGGTCCAAAATTGTTGTTGAAGTTGTTGTCTTGCCATTATTCTTCAAGGGTAAGCATATACTCCTTTTATAGCTTTGTTTTGATTAAATGTTATACCACCATTGCATGCTACTTTGAGGCTGTTTTTTAGCCTCTCAATAACTCTGATTTTAAGGCTTTATAATGTTGGTTTGAGCCTTGTGTGGTTAGGGGGGTGGTTCCCCTCTTTTACTCTTTGGCTTGTTAAGTCTCTTGAGCCAACTCTCTAAGCTTTTGAATCTCCCCTTGCTTGGCCTTTTTACCACTAAAACTTAGAGGAATTTCAGTGGTAAAAAGTTGCTCTTGTGGTCCAAAATAGGAGGGGGTGGCCCTCTTCTCCTTTTGTTTTACTTGCATGCCTTGTTGGCCTCATACTTGAGCATGCCTTTCTACTCTTTTATGGCTTAGTTCAAGCATGTTTTTGGTGTTATTTTGACATGCCTTAGCTTTGATTTTGGTTGGTGGGGTCACCTCTTGCTTGGTTTTTGTACTTGTAGTGTAATCCTACTTGTAGGCCTAACGTGCATCATGCTTTATGCCTCTAATCCTAGCTGGTGTTAGCTCTATCTCAACATGTATTTGCTATTATTTTAGCATGCCTTAGCTCTGTTTTGAGTGGTCTTGGCCATGTGAGACTTGTTATGCATGGTTGTAGTGTAAAGGCCTTGACTAGCTTTGAGTTTCAAAGCCTCTTGCATGCTTTGCTTGTGATGATTGCACGCCTTAGCCTCATTTTTCACATGAATTTAGTGCATATGGTGTAGTCACACTCTCATATATTCCACTCCTTCATAGCTTTTGTGAGTTGTGCCTTATGCCTTGTTTATGAGCCAATACGTATGCATGTTTGTCTAAGCTTTTGGGCCACCATTTCAGCATGTTTTGGCCTTTATTTTGGCATGGTTGAGCTCTGTCCAGAGCTGGTTTGGTTGTTTAGGCTATGTATTGCATGCCTCTTGTGTAGTGCCCTTTACTAACCTTGTGCTTTAAGCCTTCTAGCATGCCTTATTTGTGATGTTTATGTGATATGGCATCATTTAACACATAATTTCAGAGCATATAGCCTTGTTATACTCTCATGAATATCACCCTTTAATTGTGTTTAAGAGTTGTGCCTCATGCCTTGTTGATGAGTCAATGCATAGACATTATTATCTTGCCTTTCATACTATCATTTCAGAGCACTTTGGCCACTGTTTTGGCATGCTTGAGGTCTATTTAGGGCTGGTTTAGTCCATTGAGCAATGTATTGCATAGCCCTAATGTTCTGTACTTCATTAGCTTTAATGCCTAGGTCTTCTAGCATGTCATGCATGTGTTGTTTATGTGTTAGATTCTTGTTTTTAGCATGCCACTTTAACATTGAAAGATGAGCATGTTGTTTACATTACATTGTGTTTGGATCGGACGTTAATCCAAACACGAAGAATGTGGCACGTTTCATACTCAAAATGATGAAACATGTTGCATTTCTTGGTCGCCAACCCTCTTGATCATGCATGATAGAGGTGGAGGCTCTTATGTGTTGTTTGCGCATTCACTAACATTGTGCAAGCTTGGCTCTTTGGCCATCGTGCATTGAGATGCGTGATTGGTGGCTTGAGAGTCGAGTACTACGCTCATTTGAGCTTGAGAAATGATAAGGAGAGTAGTTGCACACACATTTCCTTGTAAATGCATTGTTGTGCCTTTGTTGATCTCTGTTGCAGCAAAGTTGGGATTCTGGAAAGGGAAGTGGCCGGCCGGCCACTTGCACTAGCCTGCTGACCACTTGAAGTGGCCGGCCGACCAGTTGAGGTAGCCTGCCTACTAATTGAAGTGGCCGGCCGGCCACTTGCAGCAAAATTTTCCAAAATGCTCCTGTTTTGAAGTAGATGCAACCTGAAAGTGTGTTCGATGCTCTGAGGTCACCGCGAGTGCAAACAGAGACAACTCATGGCAAAGTAATGCATTTCCGGGCGAAACAAACCGAGCATGCATGTTTCCTTCCCTTCGAGGCCATTTTGACTGCTTTTCTTAGTTAGTTAATTTCTGGTTTTCTATAATTAATTAGTCAATGTGTTTAGCTAATTCAATTCATCTTTGTAATATTCTAAATTAGCTTAACATAGCTAGTTTTCAATTTGGCTTGTAATTAATTAGCTAAGTTAGTTAATCAGTTGTTTTGTAATAAGTAGCTTAGCTTAGCTTATTCATTCGGACCCTCCTGCGAGAGGGAAAATGTTGTAATAAGTGTGCGTGTGTGTGTGAATGTCTTCCAACCCCACTTCTTTCTCCTTTTTACTTAACCGCTTACGACGGTTAGTTTAGAGTCATTTTCGTTTAGCATCCTCATGCTTGCATGCGTGCATCATTCATTTGTCTTGCATACACCGGGCTCGATGTATCATTCAAACTACATTGTATTTCAATACACTTACTTGAATATGTGTTTCAAAGCATGTTATCAAGTGTTGCATTCATATGCCATCTTAGATAGCCGAGCCTATTTTAGTTGCATTTTTGCATGTGTTGCATTAGGTATTTTAACATAGTTAGGATCATGCATTGTTTCTAACTAGTTTTCTGTTTTGGCTCGGAGTACACTGTAAGTGTTTACGCTTTAGCATCCTTGCATGTGTGTAAGTGATTTCCATGATAGCATGCTTGCCATGAGGCTATTTGCTTAAGTGATTAACTGCATGAATGCCCGTGGATGAAGGCTTCATTATTTGAATTGAAACAATTCATCAAAATGTGAGTTTTAAGCCCACTTGAGGGTGGCAAATCATGTTGTTTCAAGCCCACCTTGTTTGTTGGCAAATCTGCGTTTTAGCCTACTTGCGAGTAGCATCTTCAAACCATTTTCGAAAAATAAATATGAGATGTTTTGTTCCAAATCAAGCGAATTAATCTATACTTGTGTGTTGTGCGCATCGCATAGTATGTTAGCTAATAATCAAATAAGAACACATGTGTTTTCAAAACAACATATCATGATTAATAGAGGCCGATCCTTTGATCGGGCGAGCGGGGGTGCTCATTTCAGGACCTTTGCCTCTCGTACCCAAGTTCCCGAGCCAAGGCAACTTTGGTGATGACGGACACGTTGCCTTAGACACGAGTCAGGGTTTCCTAAATTTTCCCAAAAAAACAAAATATTTACGTGGCAACTCTGAAATCTGGCAAAGCAGTCCATGTTTGGCGCTTTTTGATTAAAATCGATTTTCCAAAACGATTTGTCAGATTTGGACTTTTTGGTGATTTATTGTCTTACATTGCATTTTGTGAGATTAGATTCAGAACCATGACAGGAATCTGAACTGTAGTAGGTAAAACCCAAATCCGCACCCTCTCCGAAAGGGGGCGCGTGGAGGAAGTTCGGGTGGTCTACACAAAGCTATCAGTGGCCCAAAATGAAGAAAGAAATTGTAGAATATGTGTCCAAGTGTCCAAGTGTTAGCAAGTTAAAGCTGAACATCAAAAATCGGGCGGTCTACTACAACCTCTCCCTATTCCTGAATGGAAGTGGGAGCATGTTACTATGGACTTTGTTGTTGGTCTCCCTCGCACTTCCCGAGGTATGGACTCTATCTGGGTTGTAGTTGATAGACTGACTAAATCTACACATTTTCTACATGTTAAAACTACATTTGATGCTTATAGAGTGGCTACTATTTATGTTGACGAGATTGTTCGTTTACATGGAGTCCTGGTATCTATTGTGTTGGATAGAGATTCAAAATTTGTGTCTAGATTGTGGAAAAGTTTGCAGAAAGCTATGGGAACAGAATTGAGATTCAGTACTGCATTTTATCCGCAAACAGATGGGCAATCAGAACGAACCATACAGACCTTAGAAGACATGCTTAGAATGTGTGCTTTATATTTTCAAGGGAGTTGGGAAGATTATTTACCACTAGCAGAATTTATGTACAATAACAGCTTCCACGCCAGCATCGGTATGGCACCATACGAGGCTTTGTATGGTAGGTGTAGGTCACTAATTTGTTGGACAGAAGTCGGGGATAGGGCTTTACTTGGGCCTGAAATTGTGCGAGACACTTCTGAGAAGATTAAAGTTATTCGGCAAAGGCTCAAGATGGCTCAGAGTCGACAAAAGAACTATGCAGATGTTCGAAGAAGACCTCTTGAGTACGAGGTCGGTGATCATGTGTTTATTCGTGTGACGCTGATGAAGGGCCAAGTAAGATTTGGCAAGAAAGGTAAATTGTTGCCCTGTTACATTGGGCTGTTTCAAATTCTAGAAAGGCTTGGCCCAGTTGCTTATCAAGTCGCTTTACCACCGGGATTCGAACAAATGCACAATGCATTCCATGTATCAATGTTGAGGGGTTATCTTCGAGATCCGCTTCATGTAATTGATTATCACCGGATAGCTCTTGATGAAAATATGGAATATGCAGAATGACCGGAACGAATCATTGACTGGCAAGTGAAACAATTGAGAAGTAAGTCCATCCCGATGGTGAAAGTGGAATGGAAAGAACACTATGGGACTGACGCTACATGGGAGAAAGGGGATGAAATGCGACTAAGCTATCCACATTTGTTTCCCGACAAAGATAAAAATAAGTTTGGAGGACCAAACTTCCTAAAGGAGGGAAGACTGTGATAACCCTGTTCCATATCATGCTAATTAATCTTAATTATGATTGTGATTATGTGTTTAATATGATTTTGAGTGCCAATTGTATGATTATATGTGGTTTTGAATTTATATCAGTTCACCATAGGAAAATCTGTCTGATTTTCTGCTTTAGAATTTAAATTGAAGGCCTTATCGGCCACAAAAACTAAAATTGACTACACCATTCTGATTGGCATAATTTTTAGAGCCTATGGTGAAATTTAATTAGAAATTGATTTGGATCAAAATAATTAGATTCAGAACGATTAATTAAACTCTATTATTTAACCTTAATCAATTTGATTAAGAGAGCCTATATAAGGGCCTTATTACACTTAAGCTCTTCATTTGGTGAACTCAAAAATCCAGTTATACACTCTAGAGTGAGAGAGGGGCCGATTCTAGAGAGAGAAAGAGGGAGAATTGTGTATCTTGGCTCAAAGTTGTGAATTTGGAAGCTTAACTCCAAGAATTAGCTAGAAATTGGGAGCTTGGAACTCCAAGGTGAGTATGTGAGCATTGGTTCATAAATTGAGATTGTAATTTTGAGAATTTGAAGCTAGATTGTAAACAAAAGTGTGAATTAAGTTATATATGAAGTTAGATTGTGCATGCATGCATAGAATTACCATGAATTGCCATGGATTGTATAATTTAGCTTGTAGTTTGTTAATTATGAAAAATTGAGTATTGAATCACACATGTAAGCATGGTTTTGATGAGTTTTGTGTGTGTGAGCATCACTTGAACCGTTTGGAATGGAATTGAAGTCAAAAATTTGCATGCATGCGTGATTGATGAAATATAGAATTAATATGAAGTTGAATACAAATGTTTTGGAACTATGAAGAGAATTCAATATGATTTTGGAAAAGGGACCATGAATTTGAGCAATTAGCCTCATATTGTTGTTGATCTCATGTTATGTAATATGTTTCTATGTCTTTGTGTCCAAAACATGAGCCTTGCACCTTTGAATGTCAAGTTTGAAGATCAAACAGCTTGCTAGAAAACCCAGAATTCGGCATGTCCGCTCGAGCGTGAAATGCTAGTTCCCAGAACTTTTGCAGACTTTGATGTCCACTCAAGCGGGGAGATTCACGCTTGAGCACCAAGCCATGTAGTTTGACTTTCAACTCGAGCGTCCACAGTCACGCTCGAGCGTAAAAGTGGGGCAACCAGTACTTTTGCAGACCATGGGGTCCGCTCGAGCGGGGAGCCCTGTTTCAGAAACTTTGTAAAGATGTTTTGTGTTTCATTTTCCGTGCTCTTTCATTTCTAAGTACTCTTAGGCATACATTAAGCATTGTAAATGAGTTAAAAGAATAAGAAAGAAGCCTAAGAGGGATGTATGAATTAAGAACGGATTGAATCGTTTGTGATCCATTGTGTTCATGAAATGTGTAGGGCCAAGCACGAGAGCAAATCCACCGGCAGATCACTGTGAATAATATCTTAGTAGAGATATTTTGAAGTATGATATTTGTCCAATTGCTTATTTCTATATAAGTCTTGTAAGCTTGCTAATTTGAATTGTGGACAAATGTTTGTTACGCCATTAACGGTTGGGCCAAAGGCCGTTGGATACAAATGATTGGGCCAAAGGCCGTTTGACATGAATGATTGGGCCAAAAGGCCGTTTAACATGAATGATTAGGCCAAAGGTCGTCGGATATTAATGATTGGGCCAAAGGCCGTCGGACATGAATGAATTGGGCCCGAGGTCGTTCGATACGTCTGAACCTGTAGTCACTTGATACACTGGATAGAAACATAAATTGGGCCTAAGGCCGTCTGATGTATCTGTTTCGAATTCCATTCATGCACCTTCTTCAATTGATATTATTCACTGGGCTTTCGCTCACTCTCATTCATGTGATTGTAGGTGAGCCAAGCAATATCCAAACCCAGCCCCAGTAAAGTAGGTGTGAAATAGTCAAGTTTTGAGGAGTCAACCTACACGTCTCACGCACGAGACTTGTTTTCGCCCTTTTGTTCTTTTGTATATTTTTGTTATGTTGGCGAGAACTTTGGATTGCGGTTGTGTATAAGCTTTTGATTGGTTGACCACCACTTGAATGATCCTGTTGTGTAAAGCTTTATGTTAACTTTCTTTGATATGGGTTATTAATGAATATATGTGCAATGTTATAATGTGCTATGTAAGCACGGCTCTATGGACAAAATTTTTAAGTTTGCTTCCGTTTTGGCCCCTTAACTCTGTTGATATATGGTTGATTTGGTCAGAGGCCGTAGGTAATCTCTTGGTTACTAGTCGGTTATGTCCTTAACCCATATGGGCTGGTTTGGGTCATGACATGTGGGGATAAACGACATATAATTAGCACACGTAGGTTGGGAGATAGAGTCGAAAATGTCTTAAACTTAGTCAAAAAAGGGCATTTGGCGGTTGAAAATGCAAAACGGCCTTGAACCACTCTATAGATGTCATAGGTAGTTTCCTCGTGACAAATAGAACATGTGGGGACAAGCGGCATGTAATTAGCACACATAGGTTGGGAGTTAAAGTTAAAAACGCCATAAGCTAAGTTGAAAAAGGGCATTCGAGGGACTTGAGTGAGACTAATACGGGCTTTCCATCAACCAGATCGTGAGTACGAGACAATGACTGAGTCTGGTCCACTAAGCTTGGAAAACTTCCTTTCTAGGAGCAATGGCTGCAATAAACCTGAGGATATGTGAACGGACCAAGTCAATTTTGTTTAACACTTACCATTGGATCTTGAAGTCGTCATCATCACCTGCTGATCAAAAAAAAAAAAAAAAAAGTCATCATCGTCACCCATTAGGTGATAGTTTCGTAATCAAGAAAATTTTAAGAAATTTTAAGCCAGAGTGATCAATCTAAACAATCGTCTTTCCATTATTTACTTTATTGTACCAAAAAGTGCCCAAATTTATTTTCAAAAGTGCATGATCAAATTTCAACTTCTTTTTTTTTTAAAAAAAATAAAGTCCCCTCTCTTTTTTTTCTTTTTTTCTTTTTTGTAAATTTTTTTTTAAAATTTCAATGTTTTAATTTCTTTCTTCTTCTTTTTTTTTTTTTTTTTTTCAAAAGTTTTGAGGAGTTTGGATTTTATTCCAAGGAATCAATCAAACAATCATTCTTTAGCTAAATATCTTATAGATGAACCAGAATTGTATTCAAAATGGAAGACTTGGTCATCACTTCTTTGTCTAACATTTTTCCATAAAACTAAGATTTCTTCAAAGTTAGTGGCCCAAAGATTTTTAGTTGATGAAAAGAACTTTCCATAATTTCTGTGTCACAACCCAAACCTGTCCCTAAAAGTTTGGCCATGACCGGCCTGTACTAAAGCCTCAAAAGAAAAAGTTTTCAGAATAAATGCTAATCTTTTAGGACCTAAAGTGGAAGCAAATAAATAACAGAATGTCCATTGAGCAGTGTTTATATGCCAGGATCATTAAACATCATATTCAGATGATTCATATACACGGTTCATATATACAAGTACAAATCATCTACGTTAACAACCCAAAAACTACATATTCACAAGTGTCCAAGCAACAAGCTTCAAAAGACTTAACAAAAGGTGGAGATAGCTTCCAAAAGACAAAAGGCACCACTTCGGAGGCTTAACAAAACCAGTCCATCAAAAGGTTCCTGAAGCTGACCTAGGGCTAGCCTCCAAGCTAATCACCTACATAAACATATATAAATACGGAATGAGCAAGGCTCAGTGAATAATAATAATGTAAGGAGGTTCGTGTGAATGGGCATATGCCTTGGAGAATATTTATCTATCCGTAAGCAGATTCCAAACGGCCTTAGGCCCACATAAGACGGAACATCCTTAGGCCCAACATAGCACATAACGGCCTCAGGCCCACATATGAACAGCTGTTCTAAAACATTATAAGGTAGATGGAACATCGGCATGTCTCCATCTCCCTCGGCTTTAAGCCATGAATCATAAATAATCCATATTCTTATATGGTGGATGGAACGTTGGCATGTCTCCATCTCCCTTGGCCCTAAGGCCAGGAGTCATAAGTAGTTCACATCATAACGGCCTTGGGCCCATCCTTCATAACAAAAACAAAACGACCTCGGGTCCATTTCTTAGGCCATTGATTAATCAATCCAATTGTTCCAATCACGACACATCATTCCAATTGTTCCAATCACAACACAATTTATACAACGTATGCCATTCACGAGAAAAAATATATAAATCATACTCATAATACATAAAGAAGACATATCATTACTCTACTATTATTCACAGTGGTTTAGTTGAGCAACTGTCGCTTCCGGCAAGTGACCTACACATGGCACACGCACAAATGGATAAGCAACACATTCTTTTCTTAGCTTCTATTCTTTAATCATTCTTTCGTTCGTTCACTTCCTATTCATTTTTAAGCATTTCGGGGGGAGTAAATATACACATTAATAGATGCAGAGGGTCAAAAAGGGTAACAGAAGTTGACAAAATCTCCTACAATTCCCGCACGTGCAGAAGTCCTTCACCGCACGTGCGGCTCAGCACGTGCCTTTATTTCAGAATGCTGAAGTTGCTTCCCCTGTTTTCCGCACGTACGACTATGAGCTTCGCACGTGTGGCTATGCCTCCCGCACGTGCGGTCCTAGGCTCTGTTTGAGCAGTCTGAAAATTCATCAAAATCAGACTTTCCAAATGCATTTCTAAGCTCAATTCAAGCAACTTCACTTCAACAACATGACATATGATCAAAATAAACATGAAACCTAAACTCAAGTGGATCACAACTTATTTTAATTTGGCATATACAACTCTAATTTCCATATTCCTTCATCTTCTTCATCTTTTCATGATATATGTATACAAGCATATATACAAACATACATGCATATATGCATGAGTTCAAAACATGCCAAAAACTAAAGATAAAAGGCAATGGCCCATAATCTAACTCAAGACAACTCAAAACACAAGAATCAACCCTTTAATTAGCCAAATCCAAAGATTGCATCTTCAATTTCATGAAATTAGTTAAGTTAAGATCATAACCCAAAACCTAACTCATATACATGTCAGAAACTTCATTTTAAGACTTGATTCCAAGCAATTGAAGAAATATTGTAAGTATTTGGGTTGATTAACACTTACTTTGAGCCAATTTTTAAGTTACTCTTCCAATCTCCAAGCTTAAATTGAATTCTCTTCTTTTCTTTCTCTCTCTTGGGTGACTCTTCAGATTTTCCCACTCACCAAATGAGAGGAGATGAGCTCAAAAGGGGCTTATATCACATATATATGTATATAGCTAAAATGCTTGCCAAACACGCCTTAACGGATCTGACTAAATCAATTTTCAATTAAACTTTCCAAATGGTTCTAGCAATTCCCATTAGCCTATCCATGTGCTCAATTTTAGTTTTTGAACCCATTAAAGTGACTTTAGCTTACATAAATCTAGTTAATTCATTATGAATCAAATTTTTATAAAACTACATATTATATTCCAAAAATCATACTAATCATAACTGTAGAGTCAATATTGGTTTATCGCGCCTCTAAAACGTTCAATTTGTAGTCCAAAAGCCGTTATTTCAACAAATTTTCTCATAGCCAACAGATACATATTTATAAACACATAATTCGCACGTTAAAACATGGAATTTCACATCAAATACATAAGAACACATATAATCATACATATGATGAGGATCTTAGAGCACACAAAGCATATGAGAGAGTCAAGTCATTACATTCCAAATTTTACTCAAATTTTATTTTTCAAAAATTTTCCAAGGAGTTTCAAATTTTATTTCAAGAAATCAATCAAACAGTTATCTTTTAGTCAAATATCTTCTAAGGAAATTCAAAATTTCATTTCAAAGTGAAAGACTTGGTCATTACCTCATTATCTAACACTTTTCCAGAAAATCAAATTCCTTCTAACGTCAATAATCTAATAACTTTTTTCTAATAAAAAAACTTTCCATAATTTTCAAAATTCTACTCAGGTTTCTTCTTCTTTTTTTTTTTCAAAATTCTTTCCTCTCAAGGAGCTTTGGATTTTATTCCAAGTATCTAATCAAACAATTGTCTTCTAATCAAATATCTTTTAGGGGAACTGAAATTTCATTCAAAATGGAAGATTTGGTCACCACTTCTTTATCTACCATTTTCCATAAAATTTGAAATTTCTCCTAAAGTCAATGACTTAAAAAATTATTATTCAATCAAACACCTTCCACAATCTCTAAGACTACTTAAGTTGGAAAGTTCTCTTTTTATTTATTTATTTTTAGAAGATATTCTTTGATCACATAGGATTAAAATTTTGAAAAGGCAATTATTTCTCTCTCTCTCTCTCTCTCTCTTAATCACTAAGGTAAGAACTCAAATTCATACTTAAATCCTTTGAATTGGGAAACTACCTCCTAATTTTTCACTAATTGCTCAAATCACAATCAAAATTTGAATCATTGCTTAAATTGTAACAACCCTGACCTCTGATTTACGTTAATCCATGGTTAAATAAGCCAAATCAGAAATTAAGAGAAATCCTGAATTAAATTGCAAGTGTGTGTGTTGCATTATTGTGCTTACATCTGTTTATCGTAGAAATATCTGTTTCCATTTCTGTTTCGTTCTGTGCATTGAAGGCCTTATCGGCATCTAATGGCGGAATTGACTTGAACTACGTGTTAGTTGGAATTTTTAGCATATTATGGTAGGTCTAATTAAAATTCGGTTCAGAACGATTAAATTAGAAAAATTAATGCCTAATTAATGAATTACTTAATCTAAGCCTATATAAGGCACCTCTTATATCTCCACTCATTCTTTTCCCTTCATTGCAACATATCTTGAACTCACACACACACACACGCACACACACAAACGTGTAGAGAGAGAGACTAGGGAGAAGTCTTCAAACAAAGGAATTTGAATTTGCTAGAGAATTAAGAAGAATTGAAGAAATTGAGCAAGAACTCACTAGGATTCAAGGAACTGAGAACCTAATATAAGAAATCAAGCCTTTAGTTGCGTACTTAGGATACTTAACACATGTATTCAAACGAATTAAGTGAATTGAGGCAAGAATTAAGCTCAATGAAGTAGAATAGTAGAGTATATATACATGCATGTGCATTACATTGCATTTAGAGCATGTTGTCCAAGAATTTATACCATGCATGTTCATATTCTGGTTTTAGTTTAAGAAGTCACCATGTTTTTTAGTAGAACATCTTATTTGCTCATGAATTGGAGACTTGGAATCTCATTCATACCATGCATGGCATGGTCATGTTACATTATCAAGGAATTAGGTTTTGTTTTGCATGATTGGCAAGTTTTCAGGCTTGGGTTTTGCGAAATGATTTTGAATTCACCATGTTTTCCAAGTTTACAAGAGTTTCCTCAAGTTTTTGGCCCAAGAAACCATAATTTGAAACTTTGGGGTTGAATTTGAAGTTTTGAAGCAAATTTGGAAATTCTAGAATTTTGCTTCCATGCTCGAGCGACAAATCTTGCACTCAAGCGACCACCTTCATTTTCACACTTCTGCTCGAGCAACAAAAAGCTGGCTCGAGCGTAGAATGCATGCTCAAAGAAGTTTGCGTGTTTTGCAGACCACTCGAGTGACAAAAGTTATACTCAAGGGAGGGTATGAGTCTCACGCTCGAGCGAGCGTCGAGCGAGCATTGAGCGGAAAAATCATGCAACCAATACGTTTGCAAAAGTTTACAGACCACTCGAGCGACAAAAGTTGTACTCAAGCGACCACTCACATTTTGCATGTCCGCTTGAGCGAAAGAAGTTGCGCTCGAGCGAGACCCCTGTTTTCAGCAAATTTTGTTAAGTGTTTTCAAGTACATTTTAGTATCCTCATTGCATTCTAGGCATTCCTAGGCCAAGATTAAAACACCATAATGGGGATAAGAAGTATAAACACACCAAGACAAGAAAGAACTAAGTTAATGATTTTGGGTATGTAAATCAGTATGTATTCGTTCTGTATCTGTGTAGATCACGTGCCACAAGATATTTGAATTGCCTACTCTGTCCGTTTACTTGGAGCCATCTGTCATCTGTAAAGCTATGTTCAAGTTAAATTATTTTCTGTATATGGAATAAGATCTGTTCTTTGAAATGTTACGTTCTGCACTATGAATGATTGTCCAATTCTGATAACTGTTTGTGCCATTAATTCTATGATTCAAGTATGCTATCTATTCCCGGACCAGGTGTTCCTTTATGGAACTGACAGGTTATCTGTACCCTGCTGGAGGTTCCTTTGTGGAACTGACAAGTTATCCGTTCCCAGTCTGGAGGTTCCTTTATGGAACTGACAAGTTATCCATACCCGACCAGAGGTTCCTCTATGGAACTGACGAGTATGATTTATGATGCTCTGTATATGATCTGTTATCACTAACGAAAAAACCATGTAAGATCAAGCATGAATTCTAATTTCTTTTAAAGACTCAAACATGAATACGAATATGAATTTGTTTCTGTATACGAACTTAGTTATGGGACATCATTTATTAAACCCCTTTACTATGTTATTATTCACTGGGCTTCGCTCACTATTTATATTATGTATGTGGGTGACCAGGTGCGAGACCAGGCTCAGGGTTAAGGACCTGGCGTCTTAATTTTTGTCAGCCAGCCGTTGTGTCTCCGAGGAGGTTCCCTTTTGTGAGCAAGTCGAGTCTAAATGGCTTATGTTTAAGTCTTTGTCTTCTCTTGAGTATGGGAGAAGTTTTGTTCATCTGTACACTGGGCTAAGCCCCACTTTTGCTTTATTTGTATCTGTGAGTGCTGCTCGACTAATGTATATATATATACAGATGATGTCACATGTCACATGTATGTTACTAAAGTTTTAATATTTTTGTTCCATATATGTCTCCACAGCTCTATGGACTTTGTATGTTTCTATATTTGCTTCCTCAGCCCCTAATTATAAGTTAATCTGTCAAGAGGCCTTCGGTAATCCAAGGGTTACTGGTCGGTTACGACGTTAAACCTATAGGGGCGGATTTAGGTCATGACAGAGTGGTATCAGAGCACGTGTTCTACCACACACACGAGTCTAGATGAGCTTAGGATGTCCTAGTAAGAAGTAGGGGCATTCCATCTGTATATGTGAGTGTGTGTTTATTGAAAGTGAAAACAAAATCTGCTCATGACCACACGATATGGAAACAAATGATCTAAATGTTGTAAAAATGACTATTTGCCTATGTTTATAATATTTTATTTATCTATAGCAAATGGAAAATACAAGAAGTGATGGAACAACTGAATCATCTAAGGCTCGAATGAGCCACATGGAACAAATGTTTGCAGCTTTAACTGAGGCAATGACTCAACAACAACAGAGGCAACAACTGTTACCTCCTCCACCCCCGCCAGTCCAAGTTGAACCGGATAATAATGATCTTATAAATTTAACTCAGAAGTTCATGAAGATGAAACCGCCGACTTTCCTAAGTGGTATTGAACTGTTAAAAGCAGAGACATGGTTACTCGAAATGGAGAAACTATTTGAAGTATTCCCTTGTTCTAAGATTCAAAAAGTTCTTCTGGCCACCTACACTCTAAAAGATGAAGCCTGGAGATGGTGGTTACTAATCTGAAACAGTAATGGGAATATGACGTAGGCACAATTTCATGTGATCTTCTACGATAAATACTTTCCTCAGTGCTTCCGGGATTGGAAAGTTTTTGAATTGCAACTTAAACAAGGTAAGATGTCCATGGCTGAGTATGAGGCCAAATTTACTGAATTGTCTTGATTTGCTCCACATATGGTGGATACTGATTACAAGAAGGCACAAAAATTTGAAGGCAGTTTGGATCTGGAAGTATTTGACTAAGTAGGCGTCTTGAAATTGCCGACCTATGTGGAAGTTTTAGACAGAGCGGTAGTAGCGGAAGCCACCCTAGCAGCAATGAGGCAAGCCAAGGCACCAACAACAGAATGGAGAAGCAAAAGACCTGGATCCAATTTTTGGAAGGGTCGTTCATTCTTTACGAACAAAAAGCAAAATACTGGATCTTCAAGCAGTTCAAGCCAAAGTAGTGGGTCTATGCCAATCTGTTCAGAATGTGGAAGGAAGTATAAAGGCATGTGTCATCGTGCATCGGGTGTGTGTTTTCGGTGTGGCAAAACTGGTCACATGATTAAGGACTATCCAATGAGGTTTGACAATGCAAACCATCCAGCAGCAATTTCAGTCGGATCTGCTCCTGTAATGAGGGCTGATGCATGAACTAATGCTAGGAGTAACACCGGGAATGAAACACTAAGGCAAGGGAGAGTGTTTGCTCTCATAACCGAAGATATGCAAAATACTTAGCCAGTGGTGTCAGGTATAATTTCTATTTGTGCATAGAATGTTTATGTGTTGATTGATTCTGGTTTTGCGCTTTCATTTGTATCGAATGCTTTTTCTCGGAGGTTGACTAGATCATTAGAACCTATGAATTGCATACTATCTGTGTCTACACCATTGGGAATTTCTATGATGTGCACTTACGTATATCCTGTATGTGATGTTTTGATTGGTGAAATGGCATTGTACGTTGATTTGCTGCCTTTGAGTATTTACCACTTTGATTGTATATTGGGCATGGATTGGTTGTCAAAATATTGTGCCACTATTGATTATGTGAATAAAACCGTCACGTTTAAACCACCTGGTATGCCTAAGTTTGTTTTCACTGGGAATGGGGTAGTTCCCCCACCATACTTGATTTCATTTATGAAAGCTAGAAAATTATTGAGAAAAGGTTGTCCGCGCTACTTATGCAGTGTGTTGACTGTGTCTTCAGATAGTACCAACGTGGAAACTATTCCCGTGGTTTATGAATTTCCTGATGTGTTTCCTAAAGACCTACTTGGGGACTTAGTTGATAGGGAAATTGAGTTTACTATTGATGTAGTACCTGGAACACAACCCATCTCTAAGACTCCTTATAGAATGTTGACTTATGAACTGAAAGAGTTAAAATTCCAACTCCAAGAACTCTTAGACAAGAAATTTATCCGTCCTAGTACCTCACCTTGTGGAGCTCTAGTGTCGTTTGTCAAAAAGAAAGACGGGACTTTGAGGCTGTTTATTGACTACCGTGAGTTGAGCAAAGTAACCGTGAAGAATAAATATCCATTACCCCGAATAGATGACCTATTTGACCAACTCCAGGGAGCCCAAGTATTTTCTAAAATTGACCTTAGATCCAGGTATCACCAGTTAAAGGTCAAGGAAGAAGACATAAAGAAAACTGCATTCAGAACTAGATATGGACACTACGAATTTTTAGTCATGCCATTTGGGGTAACAAATGCACCTGCAGCTTTCATGGACTTGATGAATAGGGTGTTCAAAAAATTTCTTGATGAATTTATTGTTGTATTCATTGATGATATACTAATCTACTCTAAAAACAGGGAAGAACATAAGAATCATCTAAGAACTGCTTTACAGATTTTACGAGAAAGAAAGTTGTATGAAAAATTGTCCAAATGTGAATTCTAGCTTGACAGTGTGGCATTTTTGGGACATGACCAAGGACAGTATCTTTGTTGACCCTCAGAAAGTTGAAGCCATTATGGACTGGCCAAGACCAACTAATGTGTCAGAAGTTAGAAGTTTTCTGAGACTTGTAGGCTACTACAAAACATTCGTGAGAGACTTTTCAAAACTTGCTATGCCTTTGACCTAGTTAACCCAGAAAAATATATCATTTGATTGGAATGACCAAAGAGGGTCTGCTTTCCAAGAGTTGAAAACTAGACTGGTGACTACACCAATCCTAACCTTGCCAAATGGTACTGATGGGTTTCAGATTTACAGTGATGCATCCTACAAAGGTTTAGGTTGTGTATTAATGCAAAATGGAAAGGTAATTGTTTATGCCTCTCGGTATCTCTGACCACATGAAAAGAATTACCAGACTCATGATATTGAACTAGCAGCTACGGTGTTGGCTTTGAAAATTTGGCGACATTATCTGTATGGTGTGACTTGTGAAGTGTACCCGGACCATAAAAGCCTCAAATATTTCTTCACCCAAAAAGAATTGAACATGAGACAGAGAAGATGGTTAGAGTTGATCAAAGACTATGATTTGTAGATTTTGTATCATCTGGGAAAAGTTAATACTGTGGTAGATGCCTTGAACCAAAAGTCGATGGGAAATTTTTCATGTTTGCTCACCGATCGAAAAGAATTGCTATGTGACTTGGAAAAGAATGGGATTGAGGTTGTATTGTGAGAACAAGGTGGAATCTTAGCTGCTATCTCCTCCTAGCCTACAATCATTGAAGAAATTAGAGAGAAACAACTGCAAGATGAATTCCTGAAAAAGATCGTGGATGAAATTGACTCCAAACCAAGGCCTGGGTTTGTACTAGAGGACAATGTGTTGAAATTTCAGGGTCACCTTTGTGTACCAGACTCTGTTGATTTGAGGAAACATGTTATGACTAAAGCCTATAGTTTCAAATTTTCTATGCATCGGGAAACACAAAGATGTATCATGACTTGAAACAGAATTTCTGGTGGCTAGGAATGAAAAAGTGTATTATAGATTTTGTGGCTAGATATTTGCATTGCCAACAAGTTAAAGCTGAACATCAACGACCATCTCTGGATTACTTCAGCCGCTCCCAATACCGGAATGGAAATGGGAGCATATTACCATGGACTTCATTATGGGATTGCCTCGCTCTTCTTAAGGTATGGATTCTATTTGGGTAATTGTTGACCGTTTAACTAAACCTGTCCATTTTCTGCTAGTTAAAACTATTTGTAATGCGGACAAGTTAGCTAACATGTATTTGAATGAAATTGTGAGATTACATGGTGTACCAGTATCTATTGTATCTGACAGAGATTTGAAGTTTACATCAAGATTTTGGCAGAGTTTGTAACAAGCTTTGGGAACTGAATTACGATTGAGTAGTGCCTACCATCCATAAACAGACGACCAAACTGAACGAACAAATCAAACTTTGGAAGATATGTTATGAATGTGTGTATTGGATTTCCAAGGGAGTTGGGAAACCTACTTACCATTGGCCGAATTTGTGTATAATAATAACTACCATTCAAGTATTGGGATGGCTCCTTATGAAGCTCTATGTGGAAGGAAATGTTGTTCGCCGATCTGTTGGGCTGAAGTAGGTGATAGACCTTTGTTAAGACTGAAACTTGTGCAAGAAACGATGGAAAAAGTAAAGTTGATCCAACAACGCTTGCAAACCGCACAAACTCGCCAAAAGAGTTACGCAGATGTTCGAAGAAGAGATCGAGGATATGAAGTCGAAGATCATGTGTTTATTAAAGTGACTCCTATGAAAAGGCAAACGCGGTTTGGGGTAAAAGGTAAGTTGGCACCAAGATACATTGGGCCATACGAAATTCTTGAGAAAATCAACCTGGTGACGTATCGAGTAGCCTTACCACCGGTCATGGAGCATATGCACAACATTTTCCATATGTCAATCCTTCGAGATTACTTACGAGATCTACTCCATGTCATCGAACCAACACATGTACTTTTGAAGGATGATTATACGTACGAAGAAAGACCCATTCAAATTGTGAATCGCCGAATCAAAAGATTGAGAAACAAAGAAATTTCATTGGTGAAAGTTGATTGGAAAAATCACAGAGGAACTTATGCTACATGGGAAACATAAGAAGATTTGATAAGGTGATATCCGGACTTGTTAATGTTTCTCCGAAATGAAGGTAACTCGAGTTTGGAGGACCAAACTCTTTAAGAAGGGAAGGCTGTAACAACCCCGACCTCTGATTTACGTTAATTCATGGTTAAATAAGCCTAATCAGAAATTAAGAGAAATCCTAAATTAAATTGCATGTGTGTGTGTTGCATTATTGTGCTTATATCTGTTTATCCTAGAAATATTTATTTCTATTTCTGTTTCGTTTTGTGAATTGAAAGCCTTATCGGCATCTAATCGCGGAATTGACTTGAACTACGTGTTAGTTGGAATTTTTATAATATTATGGTAGGTCTAATTAAAATTTGGTTCGGAACGATTAAATTAGGAAAATTAATGCACAATTAAGCCTAATTAATGAATTACTTAATCTAAGCCTATATAAGGCACCTCTTATATCTCCACTCATTCTTTTCCCTTTATTGCAACATATCTTGAACTCACACACGTACACAAACGTGTAGCGAGAGAGAGAGAGACTAGAGAGAAGTCTTCAAACAAAGGAATTTGAATTTACTAGAGAGTTAAGGAGAATTGAAGAAATTGAGCAAGAACTCACTAGGATTCAAGGAATTGAGAACCTAATGTAAGAAATCAAGCCTTTAGTTGCGTACTTAGGATACTTAACACATGTATTCAAACGAATTAAGTGAATTGAGGCAAGAATTAAGCTTAATGAAGTAGAAGAGTTGAGTATATATACATGTATGTGCATTACATTGCATTTAGAGCATGTTGTCCAAGAATTTATACCATGCATGTTCATATTCTAGTTTTAGTTTAAGAAGTCACCATGTTTTTTAGTAGAACATCTTATTTTCTCATGAATTGGAGACTTGGAATCTCATTCATACCATGCACGTCATGGTCATGTTACGTTATCAAGGAATTAGGTTTTGTTTTGCATGATTGGCAAGTTTTCAGGCTTGGGTTTTGCGAAATGATTTTGAATTCACCATGTTTTCCAAGTTTACAAGAGTTTCCTCAAGTTTTTGGCCCAAGAAACCATAATTTGCAGCTTTGGGGTTGAATTTAAAGTTTGGAAGCAAATTTGGAAATTCTAGAAGTTTGCTTCCACGCTCGAGCGACAGATCCTTCGCTCAGTGACCACCTTCATTTTCACACTTCTGCTCGAGCGACAAAAAGCTGGCTCGAGCATAGAATGCATGCTCTTAGAAGTTTACGTGTTTTGCAGACCGCTCGAGCGACAAAAGTTACGCTCAAGCGAGGGTATGAGTCTTACGCTCGAGTGAGCGGCGAGTAAGCATTGAGCGGAAAAATCAAGCAACCAATACTTTTGTAAACGTTTACAGACTGCTCGAGCGAAGAAAGTTGTGCTCGAGCGAAACCCCTGTTTTCAGCAAATTTTGTTAAGTGTTTTCAAGTACATTTTAGTATCCTCATTGCATCCTAGGCATTCCTATGCCAAGATTAAGACACCATAATGGAGATAAGAAGTATAAACACACCAATACAAGAAAGAACTAAGTTAATGATTTTGAGTATGTAAATCAGCACGTATTCGTTCTGTATCTGTGTAGGTCACGCACCACAAGATATTTGAATTGCTTACTCTGTCCGTTTACTTGGAGCCATCTGTCATCTATGAGTAATAGCTTAGTAAAGCTATGTTCAAGTTAAATTATTTTCTGTATATAGGATAAGATCTGTTCTTTGAAATGTTACGTTCTGTACTATGAATGATTGTCCAGTTCTGACAACTGTTTGTGCCATTAATTCTGTGATTCAAGTATGCTATCTGTACTCGGACCGGAGGTTCCTTTATGGAACTGACAGGTTATCTGTACCCGGCTAGAGGTTCCTTTATGGAACTGACAAGTTATCCATTCCCAGTCCGAAGGTTCCTTTATGGAACTGACAAGTTATCCGTACCCAGCCGAAGGTTCCTCTATGGAACTGACAAGTATGATTTATGATGCTCTACATAAAATATGTTAGCACTAATAGAAAAACCATGTAAGATCAAGCATGAATTTTAATTTCTATTAAAGAATCAAACAAGAATATGAATATGAATGTGTTTTTGTGTACGGACTTAGTTATGGAACATCATTCACTAAACCCCTTTACTCTGTTATTATTCACTGGGCTTCGCTCACTATTTATATTAGGTATGTAGGTGACCAGGCGGGAGACTAGACTCAGGGTTAGGGACCTGGCATCTTAGTTTTTGTCAGCCAGCCGTTGTGCCTCTGAGGTGGTTCCCTTTTGTGAGCACGTCAAGTCTAAATGGCTGATGTTTAAGACTTTGTCTTCTCTTGAGTATGGGACAAGTTCTGTTCATTTGCACACTAGGCTAAGCCCCACTTTTGCTTTATCTGTATCTGGGCTAAGCCCCACAAATGATGTCACATGTCACATGCATATTACTAAAGTTTTAATATTTTTGTCCCATATATGTTTCCACAGCTCAATGGACTATGTATGTTTCTATATTTTCTTCCACGACCCCTAATTATAAGTCAATCTGTCAAGAGGCCTTCAGTAATCCAAGGGTTACTTGCCGGTTACGACGCTAAACCTATAGGGGCGGGTTTGGGTTGTGACATAAATTGAACCCTTAAATTTTTGTAATTGGATCACTACTGCAAATAATTCAGATTGCCTCAGAATCAAATCACTACCATATCAGACTCTCCAAATTTTTGGAATGAAATCACTGCCTTTCTAATTGTTAATTCCGGAAATCAAATCAAATCATTTCCAAAATATAATATAAGCACATAATTTGCATTCATGTCTATTAGGGTGTAGGGTTGCCTTGTCTTAATTTGGAAATGAGATCTAGAACTCACTAAATCATATAAAAAGACAACAATACAATCTTTGAAAGGAGGGTATCCTGTCCTAACTTAAAAGGTGCTAATGCTCTCTATATGCAATAGGTAGGTTTGATCACAAAAGGGTACATCAGTTATTACTATCAATATGTCTCTCATCCCACAAGGGAATGATCAAACAGTACTAATAGCATAATCTGACGCTTGTCATACTGACATAACATAGCTTGTGAATAGTGTTTGTAACGCCCTCAAAATAATAACATTAAACCCATCAATATAGACATGCATTGATATATAAAAACTCCACATACTTCTATTCATCAGAATTCCATTACAAAAAGTATTACATGTTAACGACAAAAGCAAATGCCCTAAGGGCTTACAGCTTTCCAAGTTAATACTTGGTTCCAATAAAAGAGTACTAACTCATTTACACATTAAGCCCTTGGCTTGAATTTACAGTAATACATCAAAAAAAGAAATAAGACAACAAAAGTGTGTCCGCCTCTAGCCTCCCAAGCTATGTCCTTGGAGGTGGCATGCTACCTGTACCTGAAAATGATATTCCCATATAGGGTGAGCTACAGCCTAGTAGAGATATGCTAAACACAGTATGAGCAATGACTAAGACATTAGCAATTTATAAGTGTTCAATTTCCATAAACCAATTCGTAATCCATTTCCATTTCTTATCAATTTCACAATTTCCATCAATGGCTCAGAACCTAGCCAACCACTTATATGAGACCAAGACTCATATTAAACGTTTTCCATTTTTACAATAGATGAACACACAGGTTATATCAATATCTCAACAGATAAGCATACAAGCTATATCCACATTTCAACAGATATGCATATTAGCTATATCAACACTTCCCATGACAAGCATATGAGCTGTATCAACACATTATCTGACAAGCATATGAGCTGTATCAGTGGAGTCCATCCCCTATCTCCTCCCAAACAACATCCGGTTTAGAGGTCCATCCCCTATCTTCCCCTAAACCGTGGAGTACATCCCCTATCTCCTCCCACACACACACAACGTATATACACATAGGTCATATACACAATCAATCAATACATAAAGTTAATGTATTCTATCAACCGTCATACTCTATGACATATCCAATTGATTAGTTTTAGTTTGCCTAATCATCATGCATTGTCTACAACAATCAAAACTACCCTTCACCGGTAGCCCAAGCAATTATTTCTAAACAGATAATAAAAGCTCCAACAGATAAAATATCAATGTTTTCAAAAGTGAGCGATTTATAAATCCAACTCCACTATTCTACTATATAATGAGCCAATTTCATTATTTCCAACTCAATTCCATATAACCACAATTTTCCCAAATTAATCATACCAATTAATTTATACAACCAATTAGGGTTTTCTACCCCATTTCCCAATATTGACCTAATGGTCTATATATCAACAACCAACAACAATACCATTATTTTGAAACCCACAATACACATTTTAGAATCAAAATAACAAAACCCTTTTTACACATTTTGAAACCCTAAGTCCCAAAATTTTCCAAGTTCAACACTCTATCAAAACAACTAAAAATCTAGGTCAAAGACCATAAGAGTGAGTAGGAATCCCTACCTCAAAAGATGCCAACCAACGAAGAAGATGATGAAAACGAGCTTGCTCCAAATCACGAGTTTCTCGGATCACAAGATAGCCCTCGACGATCAACAACTTTTTTGTAAAGGCCAAAGGTGAGAAAATCACTCCTACTAGATCAACACCTAGAGAGAAAGTAGAGTTCTAGAGTGAGAAGCTCAACAATGGTGTTTTTAGAAAAGTAAGAGAGAGAAAAGAAAGTAAAAAGTGATTTAAAATCACCCAGCGGATAACTCATATACGCATGACCCGCTCGAGCGGAGAACACAACGCTCGAGCGCCAAGAACAAAATCTGGACACGCTCGAGCGCAATAAGGCCCGCTCGAGCGCCAAGACACAAGAATAAAGCACTTCCGCTCAAGCGCGCAAACCAGTCCGCTCGAGCGTAGATTTCCTCCTCCCAGAACCTATATCCAGAAAGTACTACCCACTCGAGCGCCAATAAACCCGCTCGAGCGCCACCACTCGAGCGTAAACAAACCCGCTCGAGCGCAAAAATCACATCTGCAGAAGTTTTGCAGGAACCCGAAATACTGGAGGTGTGCAATACCCGCTCGAGCGCAAGAAGACCCGCTCGAGCGGAACGCCCAAAAACTGGACAACAAGGATTTGAAACCAGGGCCTAACCAACCTGTAACAACCCTGCTCGAAACATCATAAAACTCAATCATGTGGAATTAATGGACACAACAAGATAGATACCACTACCAACTTCACGGAACCGAGTCCGAA